>CCAG010006088.1:0-173829 GCA_001077435.1 Glossina morsitans morsitans
TACTCGTTCATGGCTTACGACAGAAGAAGAAAGAATTCTATCGTTTATTTTTTTGGAAAACTCTTTCTAACAAGTCGCCATTTTCGATTCGCTAGTCTCTTACTCGAACTTAACTTCGAATGCAAAGCGTCCGTGTATTGTTGTCCGGCCGCTCAGGTGGCACTTTTGTCTCGCTTACTTCTGACGTTGAACTAATCCTACAACACGCATTATACTTAAACTAGCTTAGGCCAATCTGTGACACCAAAATATTCTCAAATATTAAAAGAATTCATATTTTGCTCCATATATTTACAACTCTCACAATGCGTTACACATTCCCGTTGTAGCAGGATTTATACGCAATAGAAACTTGCAGCGGGACAAGGTTAGGCCATGTCTGTCCGTCTTCCGGCATGGAGTTCATCTGCCCGCGTATTACTGGAATACAGACTAATGTTCGAAAGTTAGGATTGAATTTGAACTCCAATCCCTCAAATGTACAAAACAAATGTATGTATGTATGTATGTATGTATGTATGTATACATGTGGTGTTATAACCAGTAAGCTATATATAAATATCGATTTAAATTTTAGTAAAAATATTTAACAAACTAAATATTCGGAATTAAGAACTGACCCCAGTTCTTTGCGTTGCGTCACCGGGAAGGAAACAACGCGGATAGAACATTCTATCTTCCTCTTATTTTTTCTTCTTCTTTGTTTTTCATAAAAAAAAAATAGGTGTTAGTCCATAAATTATTGTTTACGAAAACGTTTGGTCAAAATTAATGTTAAATCCTTAAATCCTTAAAGATTTATGGGCGTCTTTAAATGTGTGAGAACTGTTCTCTTAAGCAATATTTTCAACATTTTCTGCTTGATTTACTTGTTAATTAAAATGGCACTTGCCCACAGGACGGACAAGAGTTTGCACACCTTCTTGGCAGAACATATCTTATAAGTGATAAAATTGTAGTTTATTTTTCACAGGTAACGCCTTGCTCACTACACCCCAGAAACGTCAAACTCTAAACCTTCTGCATACTTCTCAAGTACTTAAACGTTTATGATGAAGATGGATTAACACACTTTAACATACGCTTATTAGCCACAAAATATGTGCGACGGCCTTCGCATGTGATCCTTTTAAACTTGCAAAAGAAAAAGACAAAAGCAGAAAGAAACAGTCCAAAGCGACGCAACATAAAACCTGCCGAAGCAATCCAGGGAATTTCCGCGTGTGTGTTCGTAAGTGTATGAATAAGTGACTTGACGTTGCTGTAGTCAGTCAATAAGAACATGTGGGGAGTGGGGTGTGGGGAACTTCGTTTCACTACGTTTCAGGTAATGTGCGTTGCGTTGAATGTTAACCATCCGTAATACTTGGTTAAGTTGTGTTAATAAGCTCTCAAAAGAACATGCGGTTACACAACGCAGAACACAAACGCAACAACAACAACGACAAAAACGACAACAACGACAACAACGACAGCAGTGTTGTTAAACAACATACTTGAGATTACAAACGTGTTATGTTATACGCGGACCAATGTTTACTTACGTACGTACGTACGTACGTAATGCCATTGTCGTTGTTCTTACTGCTCACGAATTATTTGTAGAAATATGTTTAAAAGCAAATAAATTACACGAAATTACTTTTAAACATTTTATATGCTATGCATCTCTATATTAAATTGTTTCTTTTACTTTTTTTTCTCTTAAAAAAGAAACGAAATAAAAATTTTTCATTTCGAGCACATCACTCCCGAGCTACTTCTCTCTCCCTGTCCTTCTCTCTCTCTCTCTCTCTCTCTTATACTCGTTTATCAATAATCAATATAATGAAATTTACGAGCTTGGCAGCAACACACACATACATGAGTACATGAGCGTACAATTCTAAAATTTGAGCCTATTAAGAAAAATTGTTCACGTAATTTTGGCCAAAAGCCACGCGTTCTCGTCCTTTCTGATGTACATGTTTAGCATTCGTAATGCGGTGAGTGAAAGAGAAAACACGATCGGCAAGTGTGCACATTGTGTGAAAATTATTATTTCGAAGCACATTTAAAGAAGCCAATAAAGTTGACCATAACAACTACGTTAAATGGTTTGACTATAAATGTCGACCAGCATCATCTCCTCGAGCTGTTTCAGAGCAAGAATGTATGTACCGACCGACCGTAACCAAGTAAGTGTTTGTGGTTGCTTCGAAGAGATAAAACAATAAAAATGTTTAGTGTTCTGAGGTTGTTTGCTTTGCATGTTCTCCACCTTTGCGGAGAACACATCTTTGTTAGATACTGAATAACATAGACTTTAATGTTGTGCCAACTGCTACAGATAACGAACGAAACTCTATACTTTCCATATAAATATTGTTTAAAAGTTTTATAATTGAAATTAATTGACTGTTGATTGGTCGCGCGAGCGAGTTTAGTCTGGCAAACTATATAATACTTAAGGTAAGGTAAGGCTTGATGGGGTGTGAATTAAGACGACAGACACACGCAAAAAGAAGACTTGAAGCTAAAAACTTACAAAATTAAATTTCATTGGTATGCCTCGCGGTATACGCGGAGGGCAGATCCGATTTGTGAAATGCTTGCAACGAAAATCAATAAGCGTTGGAGACTTTATATATTAAAATTACGCTGGATTACGTATACATGATTAACGTAATTAGTATCGTCATGTCCGTCCATGCGGCTGCCTATTGAAATCGCGGTTATGATGCGAAATATTGCGAGAATTGGGAGAAGTTTTCTTTTCTACTTTCGTTAGGACTACCTGCATCCCTCTCTCTCTCTTTCTCTCTCGCTATTTCTATCTCTTTCTCTCTCCCTCGCTCAAACAATTTCCGATTTAATAGGAGCAGGAAACCACAACTAGAGAATCCTGTTAACAACAAATTATGCGGTTGCAAGATTATTAAGAGCAACACACACCCAATATATCCAAAGATATAACAAAGTGATTTTTCAATCCTTGTTGTTTTATTTCAATACCCATCCAGGAAACAAAACCATCATTGAGATGGAATATGTTGCTGCTTCTCCTTTATACGTCCCCTTGATTTAAGCAGAATTCCTTACGATTAACGATAGTTTCGAAAAACGAATTGCGGCCTGCGAACGAATATTTTTTCCGTTACGCGGCCTCAATCAATCAGAATTTATATTCTCTTAAAACGATTCGATTAATAATCAACGATAGACAACAGTTTGAATAAGAAAACAATTCACAAAAATGATTGCATTCACTCTCCAGTGGACATTAGTGTTTCAAATGTTATTATAAATTGTGATATATGTATGGTATGATGACCACGAATTCTTTGCAGACTTTGTCTCTCTCCGTCAGCTTAATACAAAACAAACATCATCCCTCTCTATTTTTCTTCAAAACTCTACGCTATCTACACATCCAACTGGAGATAATCAAAAAATGGTTAAAAATGCTCTTGCAGAGTACACCAGACATACAAATGCAATATGCAGTACAACAATGGTCACATACCCAAGTGTAAGATAAATAGATGCTATTTGTTTTCCCTTAAGAGATTTATACTTTTGTGTTTGTATATAAAGAATGAAGTGTGATAGCATCTCTCCGTCTTGCTCCTCCTCTTATGACAACAACAAATGAACGGAAGTCTTTTATAAATCATTAAAGAACATAAATAACAACTAATTAAACTCATACTCAAGTATTAACGGAAATGTAGAGTATTTTGTCAGCCCTTACGCGCACATATTTAAAAGCGCTAAGAAGCGAGATGTTGTACTCGGTTAGAGTCTGATTTCTCTTCTTATCCACAAGACAAGACCAGTTTGAAATGTCAATTCCTTTGTAGTTGATTATCGAGTCTAATACTATATGGGGTCCTTACCCGTCTCCATTCAAAATTCGTGACATTCACTTGTACTAGTTTCGTTTCAGTTTACGAAAACTTGATTTGGACTCACTTGGTTCTGGAATTTTTACACATGAAAATTTCACTGAAACCACGAAGAAATATACGTTCGAGCTAAGCATTTTCATTCTAAAAGCGAACTGGACCGTAAATGCAGTAATTGCCTTGCGAAATCTTTGCAAACAAACTTGAGATCGACGTCGCAAATTTGAATCATTATTATCTTGCATGCTAATCTCGTGAGCGGGACATTTGAATCGTCATCAGTTCACAGTTTCCCGCACGTTGATTACAATTTCAATTAAATGATGAACAAAATGTAAGGCATAGCCAAGCTCCCGCCTCTTACATTGTTCACTCTGATTAACATTCAGACTTCAGCCTTCGGTCTTCAGTCTCCAGTATATTTGTAAGCTTGTCTGCAAATATTTCCTAGACTTAATATACCCTCTGTTATGAATACAAGGAAGCCAATCTTTGCAATCACAGCAATTGGAAATCATACACAATTTCGAGATAATTAGCGTCACTAACAATATTTGTTTTAAATAAGTTTTAAAAATTTTCAGTACATGTTCGCAACCAAATTTTGGTAGGTATAACTTCGTCTAAATGATCCTAAACCTTTGTCTTTGGCTATATAACGTAATGAAGTTATACCTAAGAGTGTTGTAATTAATGAAACCATTTCCCATCAATGTGCTAATGACAATGTCCATCACACACTCGCAGACACAATAGAAGTAGAAACAAAACAGGTGAGGAACTCTTTAAAAAGATGATGTGAGATAATGTTAAAAACGCATCACATTATGTCAAGCAAGTCGTTGAAGAGAATGCGTTTGCAACGCATAAGCAACTGCTTAAGAATAAAAAATAAAATGATTTTCTACGTTATTGTGAATAAAATGAAAAGATTTCTTAATATTTGGAATGTAAGTAAGTATTAGTGTAAAATTGTGTAAAAAAACTTTCTTCAGGTTTTTCAAAACAAACTGGAGTCATAGCAGCGGCTTCCTTTTTATGTCCACTGCCGAGTTGTGGGCATGTACTCGCTTGCTTAAAACGTTTGCACCGCCCAGAAGGAAGGAAAGCCGCAATCGAAATATCAAGAAGCGTTATGGTAAGCTCAACAAAAATGCTTCCGGCAGCGACCGTTTAATGTGTATTTATTGTGTGCCAAGGAGAGTTATCCGGAGTAATTATTAGTAATATCGCCTTAGAATTATGTTTGGAAAGTCGTCCAATTTTCGATTGCTTTTGAAAAGCAGAGGTGTTCTCAGTTTACGTGGTGTCGTAGGCGTCTCTTTCGACCGATTTGGCTCATTTTAAATGTCAGTCACCGTGCAAGCACTTTCAATGTTTCTGCCAAATTTGAAGTCGATAGCTTCACTTTTTCCGCCAGGAGAATGTTTAAAACAGAGACTACACAGGACGGACGGATGGACGGACATTCAGAATTTGATGTTGATCAAGAATGTATATACCTTGTGGGGTCCCTGGCGTTTCCTTGTGAGCACTGCAAACGTTTTGACAAAAGGCGTATACCTCCAATCCTCCGGTGATGGGTACAAAAAGTTCGATAATCGAACGTGCGTAGCCCACAAAATAGATACGCATTTAAGTATGTATTTTAATAAACACCTACACATACGCACTGTAAGTTTCCAAGCTTTTTTATGTTGTGAAATAGTGTGATGCGTAAATCGTTTGGTGTTACATCAGTTGTAGTATATCCAGCACAAGGAATATGTTAAATACGTCACATATCTGTATCTATAATGTATAGAACAAGCACCAAGCAAGTTAGTGGAAGCAGCTGAATCAAATTGATCACGTCGACTTGACTGTCAAGCCTGTCAGTCTGTTTTTTCATTTCAATCGTCATAAAGCTAAGGGAAATGACAAACAAATCGGAAACTTTAAAAGATTTGTTCCGTCGTTGATCAAACTAAAAAGTACATGGCATATACCCTTTCATTAGTTTCCCACGTAGTTCACTAACATTTTTCTACTTCTCCATGAATCATATTTTTGAACCCCTTGGGTTCAAAATCAGTTAATTCATATGGAAAAATAAAAATTAGTTACAAAACTGAAAAATAATTTTGAAAACTTTCCTCATGCACACATCGCAATTCTATCAAATTCTTACACATCCATAGGTGTGTCCATCAGTTGGCTAAAGATTACACGAAACGATTTTTGAAAATATCGGATAGTTGCACATAAATGCAAAGGCAAACAATTTCTTTAAGCACAAAAGGATTTACTTTTCTAAAAGCAGAGAAAAAATTGCGATTATCTTCAACGGCGATCTTCTAACGTCCACTATGCGTATTTCTCTCTAATTTTCAACACTCATGTATTTTTCAATTACAATAAAAAATATTCAAGAAGTTTACTCTCCTTATAAACTCTCCCTGTATCTCTTTCTTTCTTCTATTGGTTCGATTAGCTGTGATGCGTATTAACAAGCACGTGTTGTTAACACTGGGGCTACCGCTGTATACCGGCATATATTTAATATATTGTACCGTTATTTGGCAATAATTTTTGTGACCTTGCATAAGAAGCAAAAATGAAATTGGGAGGTGAAATTTGAAGCAAACATTCCTTGGGCGATTAAGAACCCAAGACCAAAACAATGGTTTCGATCTGTCCGCATACACGGCCACGGTGGATTAGAAACACAGACAACCTCGAAAAAGCGTCAACATTTTTTTCATATTTTCTCCTTTTTTTTAGTGCTCCGCGCATTATTGACAATTAATAGCTAATAATCTGATTGATTATCTGATGTTATCTAACAATCGGACCGATTAATATTTAAAATATGAATGCTCTTGCCCGTGCTGCTGCAAATTAATAGAAAAGAGAAGAGCATTAAACTATTCTTAACAGTGAATCAAAGCAATGCCAGGGACTTTGAGGGAGATCAAGATAACACTAACAATGCTTGGTTAATAAACAAAACCAACTTAAAAAATTAAAACGTCTTCAACCTAGACCCCGTAAACAAGAAAAAAGAAACGCAAGTCAAACAATAGTGTTCTTGACCAGGCACAGGCAATCAACTTGCCGTTCTACAGGCTACTAATGACAATGCATAAGTTGATGATAACAACAACGGAACCTAAATAACACCGAAACCACTGCCAACATAATCGGGGATAGTGTACTAGTCAATGTAAATAAAATGATCAACAATGTTGCTAATGTTGTACGATAAGATCTGTTTAATTCTAGATGCTTGAGAAACAATCAAGTTAGGCTTAGTTAGGTTAAGATAGTTGAAGTTTACAGAAAACAAGCCAAATATTTCGATACTTGCAAGATAGGTTCTAACATATTATATAGCATATCTTCTGCACTTTCAAAGTGCATTGTATTCAAACAAAAGATACAGAGAATAAATCCGCCTTAAGATGTTTTGTGAAAATGAAAAGGTTGGCCATTTAAGTAATACAAAATTTGGATTGATTCGCTATACATTTAAGAATTAAAGTACTCATGTACTCATATATTGTATAAAATGGCAATCAAATTATAAATATTGTTACGAACTTCCACTCCTTGATACGGTTCGTATCGCTAGATCGTGGATATTGAAAAGAAAATGCACTTCAAAGTTTTATTATGTTCCTAAATGTAGGATTATTTACAATTTATTCTTTAAGGCTACTTTTTGACTGCTCAACACAACTATTATTATTCTTTACATGAATGTTCTCGTACGACTCGATGTTCTCTTCCGACTAAACTGCCTTCCACAAATAGTCTACTTATATACATTTTTACAAGCATGTTACGATCACCTGACTTCATGGCTTCATTTTTAATCCGTTTACCCGCTTGCCCACTAATCGTTTTCGTCGGCCGGCAGCTGTATGACGCGCCGCGCATGTGCACCTGGGTTTTTCCCTGAGAAGATAAAAAAAAAATTAAACCATAACTGACTTTTTTTAGGACGTCATGTGCGCAATATCACAAGCATTCGAAGTAAGGTAACATAAGAGCCTCGACCGGTGTTTTATGATGATGTGGGCTCTAAAGCAAACAACAAGGACATCTTCCATGTCATGAAAACCCGCATAGATTTTGGCAACACCAATACCTATTAAAAAAGATCATATAACTGCATAAAATGTGGTCTCAATCAATCTACGCCAGAATGCAAAATAGAGAGCAATTCGCCAAAACTACAGAGGTTATCAAAAGCAAAGAAAATTATTTCAAACACGAAAAACGCGCAACTATGCTTCGCGCAGCAATAATCTTTCTCAAGATTAAAGGGACTTTCCACAAATTTATTAAAAGAACCACGCTTTTCGCTCTAATAAATAAATAAAACTTACTTCCCAATAAACAAACACATGCTAAACTTCTGAAAAATAAAAATCCGTATCCCCATCCACCGGATAGAATTGAAGCTATATTAGCTAATCTCCTCAATATGAGCACAATGTTGATTTCACAGCTTTGCAAATAAATCTAGGAATGGCTGTACGGAACACCAATGGACTTCCAAATCATAAAAGCGGAATAGATTTCATTGATCAAACTTACTTCCAGATTGCTTCATGTAATTATCGTGCTAAATGGCTCACGGCGGCTCAACAGCTCTGGTAAAATTTTTATTCAATTATACCCCGTTTTCGAGCTGCTGGCATTCGAATTACATGTGAGAATTCTGACCTTTCAAATTATTCGATTTCTTTTCCTCCAATACGTAATGTCAACTGTAATGGTTATGATCACTGCTTTCTTAAGCAAGGGAATAGGTTCATCGTCGGAAGTGATTTTAATGCTAAACATCCTTGGTGCGGTCCAGGGCTCGAAGATCGTAGGTTTTCGCGCTTTTACCAGACATCCCTGATCTTGTTGGTTATTCGGGTATTTCCGCTTATTGCTTAGACATACTAGAGTCTCACCATTTGCCTCCTATAGCTAATTTTGGCTCGAATTGTGTTTCTCATCCCAAAATCCGCAAGGTGATCTTTTTTAAGCATTGCACTATGGTGTGCAATACTACTTTTCTGGTAGCAAATACTAAAACGAACAGAAAAATAAATTTGTTGTTGTATCATACCACGACAAGTCGTCAAAGTTGCAATTGACTGATGCCCTGAGTGCTCGGTTCTATTGTCTGATTTAGTAGAGAAGAACATAAATGTAAACTTGGATATATGTAAACATGCATATACTGGTAAATGATTGTAGAGATCAGAATAAGTCCTACAAGTATAAAATTGAGAATACAAATTGTAACGTTTCACTCTCAGTGTAGACTAACATTAAAGTACTGTTACGAAAATGCTTTTCTTGACAGGGTACGTATCACTAGATACGTACACTTAGTTTGACAGCATTCTCAACTTAAACTTCCTTTTCGACTCCAAATGTTCTTTCTACTAACTCATTCTCTTCAAATATTCTGCTTATATGAGCAAGTTTTAATAATAGATGTGTTTTCACATCACTTGTAACTTTGTGTGGGTGTCTCGGATGTTTTCCATTTTTGCACGTAAGGAGTGAAGTGCTTCGTAAAGCAAACGTGGCAAATTTCAGCGTTCTAGCTATTATTGTTTCCAAGTAACGAGCAAAAATCCAAAAACTTTTTTTGAAAAAATGGGAAAAACGCTCCACTGCGCGCTTATGCTCCGACCGATTTGGGATATTTTCAATGCCAATCTGCGAGTAGAAACTTGCAATGTTTCTACCAAATTTAAAGTTGATATCGTCATTTTTGCGACCACGGGAGTGCCAATAACACACACCACACGGGCACACAGACGGACGGACATTGCTAAATGTCCTGAACTCAGGATTTCTGGGGCTTCCTTTTGGGCGTTACATATATTATTGAAAAAAAAAAAAAAAACAAAATAAGTATACCCCCATCTTACAGAGGTGGATATAAAATGGAAGAAAATGTTGACCGATTTCCGAGATTGTTTCAGTTTTTTCATGAACATCAGATCGCGCCCATATCTGGACCTATTTGATTTATCTAATTTTTGTGAGTGTAGCACAAATGTTATTACGGTAGGAACGGGTATATTCTATCGCTATCCCGAAGACCAGACCACGTAAAAAAAAATTAATTATGAGATTTTCACGGTCTTTTCATGTAAATGGAAACCATGGAAAAGTATTGGAATTTTATTTGCTTTGTAACAATTTTTTTTAAACTCAAAAAATCAAAAAGATCATATTGACCCTCGTGGTCGCTCTAGTGTTAATAATTATTTGCATTGTAAAGAAAAATGGAGCTCTATACACAAACAAAAGTACGAGACACAGAGAGTGAGAGAGAGAGAGAGAGAGAGGGAGAGAATAGTTAAAGGCTTGGAGTCTTGGAAGCGTGCACGAACTAAAAGAATAGCAAGTTTGACAACAACAAGATCAACGATGAATGAATGAATGCTCGTGAATTTGTGAATTTAGTTTAATGTAAACAAACAAAGTGAACAGTCGTGGCAGTCGTGGGGGCACGTTTAAGGAAAATTTAAATATTTTTGCTTAATGTTTGCGCGTTAACACAAAAATATAAGAACAAAAAAATGCCTTTGCGTTTTAGGCGCGAATGTTGCTTGCCATTGGTTTCTTCATTAAAAATCGAAGAAGAAAATATAAAAAATCCTACTTATGCTTATGCTGATTGATTAACTAAAAAAAGAGTCTCTCCCCGTTGAATATAAATAAGAAAAATATGTTTTATATTAAATGAAATGAAAGTTAGGGAGTTGAAGTCTTAAAGTGAGCGTTTGTGTTTATGTTTGTGCGTGTGCGTAAATACAGTAGTTTTTTGTTATTGTTTAATGTGCATTGTAAGAGTTCATCTTCCGGTTGTTTGCCATTTATTTATGTTCGTTTTCCATTCCTTCACTATACAGAAATGTACATTTTGTGTTTCGCTCCGGAGCTATGCCAATACGGTTTGGCTAAATTTATATTTAACTTCAGCATAATATAAATGAAATAAAACAACAACGACGTTTCCGTTGAAAATTCGAAATGAAAACAAAACTTTATGTTTGCTAAGCACCGTATGTCTTAGAATTTAATATTCCTTTACATGAATATGCACATGCATGCTTATTTTTGTAACAAGACCTTACCACTCGGGTAATTCGGGGAAGAAATGAGTTTATATGCGATGAAGAAATGTGATGCCTCTGCCTTCTGTTGCGTTGTCTCCGTTTTTGTGGTATATGCTAAGCAGCATGTAGATTAATCGCATCGAACGGGATTGGTAAACAAATGCGTTTAAGTCGTTTGTAACAAATGCAAATCCAAATACGAACGATAGTTAAAAAGTCCAAGCTATCTAATCACTAAAGTGATGTATTCATAACTGCCCGTGTTCTGTTGCCTTTAAGTGGATTTCTTAATACCATAAACGGTGGACTTTCAGTCGTGTTAAGCGCCATTGCTTGGTTGTCCTTAATTCTATTTTTCTTTTGGTCGTTTGGCCTCTGACCCTTGGCCTTTAGGGAAAATAAACGGGTCCAGCAAGACTCTACATACAACTCATCCAGTTGATGTAAAGCCATTTTACGTCACTCACATACTTGTCTGTAACGATAGGTGCACAAGAGTCGTTACGATGCGCATTGTTAGAAAATTATTATGCATGTATGTTGTCTTCTTACGCTTTAGGCTTACAATGCTTAGTCGAACGACTATAAATATTTGAAAAAAATTATTCATAATTTAGGTGTTGAAGAAAACTTACATATAATCGAATTGTTTCTTCGACGTGTTATGTGCACAATGGAGCAATAGTAGAAAATGAGAAATGAAAATAAAAATTATTCTTCAAATGCAAACACATACATGTGCGCCATACATACACGTATGCAAGCATAGTGCGTGAAAGTGTTAAAGTCCACATAAAGAACAATTTATTACTGCTGTCGACATTTATTATAATTTATGGCTCATTTCTTATCAATTATCTTACTTCGTGCTTAAAATTAGTGCAATTTGCTTGACGAAGGATTATGTAAACGTGTCTAACACCTTACCATCCATTTCATTACTAGTATGAGATTTATTTGCGTCCTCCTAAAACTGGAAGAGAGGTAAGTTTTCTGCTTTTTTGTATACATTTATTCAGGTAAATATGTAAACAAATTGGATTTTTCTTTTCGATATTCAATTAGAAGCTACATTTTTTAATGCCGCACTTTCTATAGCAACTCTTCTTAAGTATATTAAATTTGTTATGAATTTTGCGAAATACATGCGGAGAAAACACTTTTTAAGTCGAGGGTCAAGTAAAAAGGAAATATGAAAAATTATTCCAGTAGTGGAAAGCTCCCTGGTCTTGCTCCATTGTCAAATGCAAAATTAAGCAACAGTTAAGGTTTACGCGAACTTTTTATGAACACCGATCAAATTTCCGAAAATGTTGGTCCGAAAAATATCAAACTTCCATGCACGCAAATTCATATGCATTTAAGAAGAGAAGTGAAATTCGTAGAGAAAAAAAGGAATTTAAACATAGATGCAATCAAGTGAGCTCCGTATACTTCTCTGGAGAGAATGTTGTATTCGTACATTTTCTGTCTTATAGGTACGTAACTAGAAAAACTGAGCGAAATCGTGTAAAAGCAAGAGGCATATAAAAAAAGCAGTTCGAAGACGGAATTAGGCTTAACTGGATTCCGACTTCGAAAAGTCGGACTGGGCACTTGTGCTAAACTTCTCTCCGGAATACTCTACTTTTTCTAATTTTGTTAAAGAACTGATGATAAATAGACTCTAAGCGCACTGCCACATATTCACGTGAAAGTAACTTGATAATTAGCAAGTACGGCTTTCCTTAAATCAGCTGAAAGGTTTCGTCGCTGTCGACTCTTCTAGAACTAGTCCAATTTCACTTGGTTTTGGCAGTAATTACTTTATAAACAGCAAACCGTCAAAACGGTGGGACAATACAATCCACTAAAACCAACGAAGGTAACAATCATTGCAATCATTGTATGGTTGTGTTTCATGCGAGACTTCTCTTTGTTGACTTTGTCTCCTAACGAAGTCATTGAGATAGCCGTGGGCCTTCGACTTAAAATGATTTTCGTGTAGGTGCTACCCTCTTTCTTGATAAAGTGTAGTGCCCCAGACTGATAGCTATCTTCATCTTCAACTCGTTAGACGACCGGGTCTATGCTTGAGTTTTTAAATCGTACAACAAAGTAGTCTGGTAATACGCACAGGAAGTAGTTGTAAGACTTTAGGATATTGCATCAGTAGCATACAAATTATGTTCACGATGTTGCAAATTGAGCATCTTCAAATTTCAATTATTCGCACATCCTTAGCTAGGACAAGCGCTACTCGTAATAACTCTGTTTTGCGTAGATTGTGCAGCAGGTTTTGCTCCCTTCTGGGAATGTAAACCGCGTAGATATCCCAAATTTGTAAAATGACTTTTCAAAATCCCTGTAAGCAGGAGGGAATCGACACAAAAAGTTTAATAACTTTGCTCTGTTGCAACACACTTTCCGTTTATTGTATACATGAGAGTTTTTACCTTCCTTTAAAGAAGAATGATTCTGTGAAAAATGTACAGGCGCTTAAATTGTTTGCTCATGTGGATAAAATGACACTAACCTAGGTTTTTACGACTTGTATACTATGCTTCGACAAGATCAAGTGTTAGAAGGCGTTAGGACTACAAAAGACAAAACATAACCTCCAAGAAAGCGAACGGTATTATATCGTCTCTGTACGCATGTAAACCGAAAGCCATGTTCCGGCCGCAATAAGAGCTTTCTTATCTAGTTACTTGTTTGTGTGACTTTCTATTAAATTCTTTATTCCAGAATGATACTGTTGTTATTATTATTAATTTAGGCAGAGAAATAAATTCTAAAACTAAAACGTTAGAGCACTAGCACGTAGGGTTATTGGCTTTATTGAAAACTCTACCGCACTTGAATTTTGAACCTGAAATGATAATCACAATGAAACCCTCAATGTTGTTAAAAAAAAAAAACAATGTTGCTAACTTACAAAAACCATAAATTCAAATGTTAAAAAAGCGGTTGTTGTCAATATGATATACAAAATATATATAATAAATAAAAAAACGCCAGCATTTTTCATTGCGCTTTCTTCATCAGATGTCGGAAAGTGAATTCTGTGTGAAATCTCAGAAATTTCAATCTGAACAGACATTTAGCAGCTTCTGAAATCGTTTGTGTGATGCTTGACGTAACGGAATGGGGAATGAATCGCGGATAAGATCAGAGAGCAACGCATTATAAATAAAATACCGTTTTTATCCGACGATTAAAGGTCAGACAAGTTTTCGATTGTGACGTAGTTCCAAGTCCAAGTCTATAACATTTCGTACCAATGTCATGGGAAGTCTAAAAAATTTACTTCAAAAGTGAAACTTCAAGTCGCCCTTATGCCTCATATCTTTTAACTAACTTTTGTGATAAAATCTATTGAAATTGATCAGTATCTTAGTAGAGTTTTTATATATGCACTTATGCTTATATGCTTACTTTCCACAAAAGCACATAAGCACATTGCAAGACTTTTCTCAGTAGTTGATTACAAATTTGTGATTTTTTTAAAGGCTCTAAAAATGGAGCTCTTGATTGCCTTGCGACTTATGACGTCCATTTGCGGTTGTTCAGAATAGCTTGGCAGCCCTAAAAGGCTTAACATCTCTGAGATTTCTTACTAAGTAAACCGACACTGCAAAGTATATGAACTCATGCGCTTTAGAGATTATTCAAAACTAAATGCAGCTCGTTCACAGGCCGCGCTGCTAAAACCGACAAAGTTTGCCCTTCATGTGCCAAATTGCTAATAAATTTATTAATATATGCATATTAAAAGATCAAAATCTTGAACTTTTGCAACGAAAGTCTTAAATAAAACGAAAAACTATTTCTTACGAAATTCTTTGAAATGCATGATGGCTTAAATATATCGCAGAGGAAATGTTTGCTTTTGTGCCTATATGTGTTTACTGTAACAAGTAGACTGGTCCGTCCGCTAATGGTCGGAGTGCTCAGCTACTCGTATAATAAAACAAGTAAAAACTTTCTAGCGAGCCACGATCCAACATTAAATGCCCTACACAACTTCGCTTAACGTATGTATCCACATAGTGCCTCTTCGTAATAAGGCGCTATATGGGAAATGGACGGAAAAGTGGTCCGACCCGGTCTTTGGGACAAAATACCCTAGGGGTGCCCTAAATTTTACGAAAACATCTCAACAGTTGTGATCTGAACGTTGAACAACGCTGTAAAGGACAGATAGTAAGGACGGTTTTTCATGAAAAAAGAAAATGTAAAGTGATCGGAATTCGTTCTGCATCTCGAAGGGTTATTTTATCATAATTTTATTTATTCTTTCTTCTTTGTGAGTGATGTTTTCAATAATAGCTTTTGTTTGAGATTTGAAATTCAATTTAATTTCTTTTTGCTGTTATTGTTTTTGTTCCATAATCCCATTAAATGTGAGATTATCCAGAACTTATTGCACTTTTTTCAAAAGCTTTGCATAAAAGTTAAGTTGATTTGCGGTAATTGATGGCTTTCTACATTTGAAAACAATTTGTTTGTAAATTTTGCACTCAAACGAATTTAAGTATATTCCAATAAATAAAAAAATTGAGTTTTACAGCTCGTTCGTTCAAGAGTACAAATCCTTTTAGCTCGCATAACTGAACAACGTTAAGCTTGTTTGCTACTGATTCGATATAAGTTTGATTAACCTATTTGTTTAAGTTGAGAAGCTTCGTTCAATGAATAGATAACAACGAAACTAGCTGCTGACAATCGTGATCCACATCATTTGGTTCAGTTTTTACTCAACTTCCTTCCGCGTATTTGCGATCTACGGAAATTTTGCATAAACTTTTGTGACAATGTTTTTCTCCATTCACATAATGGCGTGATATGGGTGTCGAATGGGCACCTAGTCGTGCAGACTAAAATGCGACTTCTCACCGACTAGAAAGTGCAAAAGAAATGCTATACAAAAATCTTGTAAAATAAGCTTTCACTTTAATGAAGTAGGGAAAAATCTGGGAAAAAATACTTTCCAAGATTTAGTTTTATGTGATTACGGATAAAAATTTGGAACGTCTGGAAAAAGTCAAATTTCTTACACAAAAGTGACTCTCCTTTGCATTTTATTTTTCGTTAAAACGAAAGCCCTTTTTGTGCTTTTTCGTAATTACCTCAACTAGAAAGGAAAAAAATTAAATTCATCACAAGCAAACGTCAAAATAACCGACAAGTCAATCAAATCAAAAATTTAAGGAAAACATTGTATGATAATTCAACAAATCATTTATTGAAAAAGAAATTATATCATGTTACTGGGGATATAGGCCTATATGTGAAAAGCCTCTCCCCAAATGTTCTTCACAAACCAAAAAAAAAGGAAGAAAAATGTGTGACTCCCGCGCAAAGAGTTCAAATATTTGGATAGAGTTAACTATGAAATCGCAATCGCGAAATTTTATTGCTTCTGCAAAAAGTCTATACGAATTTTATTTCGGTGGTAGACTTGTGGCCAAGCATTTGCTGTTTGATCTGTGCTACCCACCTAAAAAGGTGGTTAAGAGGGCAACGTCATATGTCTTTTGCTTTCCCCATGACTTGCAGCAAAGCAACGGAGCATACAAAAGACTGACACAAATAGGTGGAATTACCTCGGAAACAAGGAAAACTGCGGAGTACGAGAGAGTACGGAGAGAAAATATGACAATGCGTGGGATATAAATGTAGCAATGAATACTCAGAAGAGAGACGAACAAATTTGCAGCCCTCCCCAAGGTTTAGGCCTTGTGGGTTAACTGAGCTATATTTTTTCCCCCAATCTTATCTCAACGGTTTTGCTTGATGGTTTCAATTGCTCGAAGGACCGCGAGCAAAATGGAATTTTGTATACAATTTTTGAAACAGGCGAATGGACGGATGCATTGACATAAGACTTTGAAAAACGTACACATGTATAGGAGAGTATATTTTAAATGATTTAACAAAGTCACTGTTTCCGCATCGCTCGCAAGCAAGACACGCTGTTTTATAATGGCAGGAGACAAGAAGGTTGGCATACAACGGTGGCAATTTGCGAAGAGCCAGGATTACGCCACTGGAACTGATTTCTAATTAAGTCAATGTGTGTGTGTTATGAAACAACGGTTGGATTTTAGAAAAATCATCACCCAGGGTTTAACAACCATAACACAAATGCAGTTAACGCATTGGTAGACAACGTTCTTTAAATATTTAAGCATTAATGCTCGGAGTAGTCAAATTTATTCGATGTGCCCTTCAAACGACGCAACTGATATCGACAAAGCTTTATTGCCGCATAAGTGTACAAATAAAGAGTGAACATTTTAAGGTTTGCATTGCCTTCTGGGGCAACCATGAATAGCATTCATTTGGTTTTAATAAAAATGCGGTTTTGCGGAATGGTTTCCACTGTTTTCTTTCACAATTTCAATATATTGAAAATATTCACTGTGACTTCTTGCGTCTTATTTCTTATGGAAAACTCCGGCAGTGAGATAAATCCGTGAATTTGCATAGATGCGAATGGCTTCACTATCTTAGAAAAGCTTATATGGAGGATAACCCGTATACATATTTTTCGGTCTGATACTCGGGAGCTGAGCCCACCGCACTAAGTGACACGAAATAAAGCCTGCGTGGCTTCTGCCCAGATCAAATGCCTGGAGACATCTGTTCAATCAAGCGTTAAAAGAAATTTGTCATTCCGACTGTAAGGCAGTAGTAAAACCTCGCCGACAGCAAAGTAAAACATGTACATAAAGTAAATAATGTTAGTTGTCCAAGCGATTATGTATGTCTGCCCGCTAATACACTTGTCGTTAGTTCCGCTATATACACCCTCGCAAATATCAAAACGGAACATCACTACATACATTCACATGCTTTCAGATTATTCCATGATCGAAAATGAAAGTAGGTTCACTTCATAAGCCGTTTACGGTGGAAAGAAATGTTTTTCTTTCACATCAAAGTCCAGAATAATTTCTTAAAAATTTGTAAAATATATATTTTTTCTCGATAAATTTGACATTTCTACCTATTAGATGTGTTTTATGTCTGCTTGCTTTTTTTCGTTGGAATGAATATCCCCGGAGAAACCAAAAATGGATCTTCAAGCCCAAAAATTTGTCACATATAACGTTGTTTTTCTGGTGTCTCTTAACACGCCCATTTCAACTAATGGCTTTAATAGAAGAATTCGCCATGAAGTGAGCCGAGATTCTCCACTTGCTTTATGCTCCAGACTTAGTTCATGTTTATCGCAGCGCTATCCGTTTCTTTGAAATTCTGATGACACATTTTCTGACTTAATTGAAATCAAGTGAAAGCTCGGGATTCTCCTCTCGATTTTGTTATTGTGACCCAACAGCTAATTAATATTATTACCAATAAAGTTATAAGCAATTGTAAATAATTCCGAGAATAATTTCATGGCGCAGCTGAGGACTTTACTGCGCTCTGCAAGCGCATGGAAAAACAATCACATCAATACGACGACTATCTATGTACATCGTAACTTGGGCATAAGTAAATTCATGCATATACATAATTTATACATCTTCTGTAATTGTACGTATGTGTGTACGTTCATTTGTCAGTTAATGTTGGCAGCTGTGTGCAGAGCCCAAAGGCAATAAATTGACAGAAATGCATATATCACATAAAACCCTGCAGATCGGAGATTACTTGAGATATTCTTGTTGGAAATATAGTTTGAAGCATTGTATATAAAACCAAAGCAAACTAAAGCGTAGCAGAGCAGTAATGAATGTTAAACCGTAAGAAGAAGACAATATATGTTCAAGAAACTAAAAGAACTAAAAGCCCATCAACTGACAATAAAAGACAAAATTATGCATAATGCTAGGATAGAGAAGGCAGACAACAACACCTTTTACAAAAACATAAATTAAAAAAAAAAGAAAAGCAAACAAGTAAAACAAATCTCAGGCAAAGGAATAAAAGAAAAAGTATTTCTGCACGCTTAGCTGTATTCAATGACATGCACTTGTCACTCCTTATATGTGCAACATTCCAGTGTAAGCATGCAATCGGTGCACGTGTATGAGGCAACAACTCTCACAACAACAACAATAACAACAACAACAACACCATCAACATCAGCACACAAATAGATTCATCTTAAAAAGCAAACTACGTGAAATAAACACATTTATTATTAAAGTAAGTAAGGGCAGGAAAAGCACTGTACTCCCTGCACTCATATGCTAAGTACTGTTAGGTATTTTTTGCGCATCATTCTCCTTAGCACGACATCATCACGAACAAGAGTTGGTATTTAGAACAAAAATAAAAAGATCAAAGAAAGAAGACACGAACTTTTGTTGTTGTCAACCTGTTTTCGCCTCAAATTCAATGCTATCCGATCCACCGAAGAAAACAGTTCAGATTTTTTGCCGACTCTGCAAAACGTCCGAGATCTTATTGTTGTTGGTAGGTAGTCTTACTTAAAATGTAATTCAACCTCTTAATTGCGACATGTATTCCAAAGCCATATAGTTTCTAGGCAAGTTTACATACGTATGCATATATATATATATATACAAATTTTTATCTACATTTAGCTACTGTTTGAGTCCCGATGCTCACTCACACTAATTCCTTTTTTTTGTTTACTCTTTTTTTGGATTAAGTCAATGTTGCATATTTTCCTGTGTATTGTTGTTATTGTTGTTTCATTCGTTTGTTATTGCGTTGTGATTTGTAACCACTTGCATTTGTTACTTTTATTCACCCGGAGATATATAAAAGTTTGGCATTATTTTTTGCGTTCTTGTTTTTAGTTTTTCTTATTATTATTGCAACCTTTGTTTACTGCACTTATGTCCCATTTGTTATTTTCCCTCGCTCCTAATATTGTTGCTATTGAGCTGTGTTGTGCCATGTGTGAGCATCTCATCTCATCTCATCTCATCTCATTTCATCGTTAGATATACATTAGCGTTTGCAATGCCTTCTGCTTTAGTTACCGGTATATGTGCATATAACACCAACTGGTCGCATATATCTGCTTCAACAACGATTGTCGTTTTCGTTGCTGCACTTTGTTATTCATATTTATGGGTGTCATCATAAATTTAAATATGAGTCATGCCCATTTAAATATGAGGGCTGCCTAAGAAGCGAACCCATATAGAGTTCAAGGAAAATTTCGCAGAATTTTAACGAAATTTTTTAAACGCATGAAACGTAACGACTCGCGAATTTGTTCCTCACTCTTGATTATTATTTGAAGAGGAAAGACTGAAATGGACTTTTAAGCAGCGTACCATCGTAATTGAAGACATTTGCAAGCCAGTCACTAATAGTTTCTCTATCACAGACAATGATAGCGAACATCGGTTAAAGTCGCGGCCTCAGTAACGAAATTTATGAAAAAATGTAGAATAAAATTAAATGGAGTTTAAATTACGATATCACGAATGTGATACCATGTGTGTGAGCTTATAATTTTTAGCCACCATATAAAATGTTAGTGAATTCTTCGTTGCAGTTGATTCTAAACAAACAACAATTTCTGAATAACTTAAGTGCTGTTAGTTAGCTAAAGAAGACCAGCAGCCTTTTTCTGAAACCTGAACTAAAGAAGCCCCAGCAACCGCTCTGAATTAAGAAATGGCTATACGCCCTTTCGGTCAATACATTTTCTTAATTAGTAAAGGAAAGGGAACTTGTTATTACTTTCCGGTGCCTGGAATTCCTATGTCCAAAAAGAATTCGTCGTTTCAATTAAATAAAGTATGGGAAAAGATACTTTATATATATATACAACGGTCTCATTGAGAACGTTCTACTACCATGTGAAAACACAGCTTCGTGCTAGTATCAAGGGGAAGACAACAAACAGAATGATCTCATTGAGTTCTAAATGAATAGTTTTACCCCTGATAGCAAAAATCGTATAAAGTATCGTAAGTGAATAAATGAATTTTCGAAAAGTATTTCTTAAGATTTTAAATAGTTTTAAGGAATGCAATAAGTGATTCATTTGGAAAATAATACGTTGAACAAAAAGACTCTGCCACTGTTTAGTGGTCCTTCAGGCTTTTTTAGGTACAAAATTTATCCGTAACATTTTCCCGCGAAAATCTCATCCAGTGCTAGTGAGACCTTAAACAACGATGAAAATGTATGCAAGTATGTACTTTCTAGAAGAGAAGTACCTAATCAGGACCTGAGGATTCGCTAGGTGAATGCATGGCATTTAACGCTTTAACCGTCCTAATGGTTATTAGTTAAAAAATAACTGGAAAATATATCATCGACCGCGAACACAAAGTGTCGATAAACATACCGCTAAGTTCAATGGGGGAAAAAATGTCTGTAGAGAACCATGCTATCGTGCTATTAGTTCCCCTAATGCAAACAACTATTTGCTTGGCAAATTACCCATACTGCAGAATTAAAATTCTGATAACGCAAAGCTGTGGGCTTGTGTTGAAGGACGCCAAGATCAGATTTCATTATATTTACAAACGCCATATTAAAGTTTTCGGGACATTTTCATGAGGTCTTATCGAAAGATGGGCGGTTTTAAAAATGTGTTTTCGTAAATATTTTTATACCCATCACTGCAGGATGGGCGTATACTGATTTTGTTTTTTTTTTCTCATAATGTTGGGGGAACACCCAAACGGAAGCTTCAGAGACCCTTTCAAATATATATATATTCTCGATCAGCGCGAAATTCTGAATTGACTAAGCCATTTCTGTCCGTCGGTGTGTCTGTGTGGTGCTTCGGATGACAAAATTGGGTTAAAATATATTTTCGTAAATACGTTATACTTACGTCGATCTGAGAGTTTTTAGAAGTTTATACGACATTATTTGGCTGGCGTTAGTCGCCATCTTACGGCGAAGGATTTGTTAATAAATATTTCAAAAACATTTCATTCATTTATTTATTTATCGTCCATATATTTTGTAAATAAATTTACAAATTATGGATTTAAAGGTTGCCAGATAACTTAGATCATATGCTCGCCTGTATTGAAAACTCTACCGCACTTAAATTTGAATCCACGACGATCGAGTTGTTAGTCGCGATTCTTTGCCTATTCGGCTATTCGTGCGGCTTTATCAGAAGCATATTTTCATCAACATTTTGTAACGGTACCAAATATTGCCTTGAAATCTTTTGCAGCTGTTCCCAATTGTCTACATTTTCCAAAGACAAGATAGTATGATTTCGAGTTTCATTAATTTTTGGAACGCTGGCAACTGATGTCAAATATTATTGGATTATGTACGAAAGACCGATTAACGAAAGGTAATAAGCAGTAATTCGCAGCCATTGTTGCCTCAATGAGAAATCAAGGTCCCAGTGATCTCTGACCTACCGGAATAACTTTCAGTTTCGCGTGCAAGTTGAATTTCTTGCACATTTCAGGGGTTTTTTCGATACGAAACTTTGGAATTGAGTTCCTTTGTATTTTACAGTTCGTGTGACTCAAAAAAAGAGTGAAAGTTGTTGCGGCTTTTTCAAGAAAGTAGCCACAACCATTACAATTAGATTCATTAGTTGTTTAGTCGAATGTAGGATTGTGGACGGTGGCCAAAGGGAGATATATCATCGGTTGTGGTTGACGTTTACTTTCCAAAATGTCTTAATCACATTAGTTGGTTGGCAGTGACCTGCGGTGTGTAGCATAACAGAAGGTCGGTTTCGAACGATTATCGATTTATTCACTTGTCTCAATATGACACAGCGTTAAATGCAATGCAACTTCGTAAAAAACAGTGTACTTACTGTCTCGTACCTGGCTATTTTATAGCATTATTGGGAACCGCAAACGCTTCGTAATCATTTGATTTTCAATGATCTTTTCTTTAGTTTTTGCTTTGACTTCCTATGCAAATACCCATATTTTACAAACTAATGATTGAGTAAGCAGTTTTTTTATGCTCAGCTTCATACATCGGTGCAATCGTAGACAAAGTTTAAGAGTTTGTCGCCTAAATCGTGCTTAGACAATGCGGCAGTTCAGTAACATTACGTACGTACGTTTATCGGAACACATACTTGAAGGTATGTGCATAGCTAACGCAAATGTTTTGCTGAGCAAACTATTTAACGACAGCGAAGAAGTTGAAGGGAAAGCAGTTGTAGAATAAGTTGACTTTCCTGGTGTAACCATGTTTAAGTATCTGTGGGAATAATTTGTTACTGTTTTATTACTAAGATTGTGGTGTTTGTTCGTTGTTGGTTTTAGTTGTTTTTTGTGCTGGTGGCACAATTTATTTGACAATAGAATATGCTTGATTGCACACAACTGACAATGAAAGTTTGTATCTTTACTACTATAGCTATTGTTGTTACTGTTGTTATTGCTGTTGTTTTTACTGCTGCATTTTCAAGATAAACAAATATTTAAAAAATGTTGTTACATTTGCAATAAAGTTATTTTTGTGTAAAATTGTACTTTTGAATATTTGCACATATATCAGGGCTATTTTGAATGTTCAATGTAAGTTGCAAGTTGAACAACAACAATAGCAAGCCAGCAAGCAACAAAATAAAAATGCTAATGTAAAATTCTTAACATTTTCACATGTCGCTTGTATTTTACAAACATTTTAGTAATTCCACAAATAACAACCAATACACAGACAAAGCATCATTAGTGTCAACATAACGACACAAGAGAGTACATACGTACGGCGCATACAAGTCCTTAGTATAATACATTGCTCGCATACATTGTTGATGCAAGCATGTTCTTAACATTGACACTCGTATATTTACAATGTAAAATATTTATTACAGATAAAAGTTGTATTTTTTGTTGCATGTCGAGTGCAAAGAGGAAACCGTCTTAGGAGCGCAAAAGTATTGACGAAACAACAAACCCCAAAGAACTTGAAAGCTTTAAAGAAATTGTAGACAATTGGTAATTGATTAATAGAGAGGAGGGACAAGCGAATTACACAAGAAAATCCTAAGGGATGACATACTTTCTAGGCCTTGTTTGCTAGTAATCGAAAAGTTCCGAGAGCCGTTCACTTGGCAAAACAGAATTTTCGGGAGCTTATATATACACCTAAGTGTGTTACCCTTATGTAGGTGTTACTTACATTTTGAAACGAAGACTCTTTTCATCAACAAGTATGTGGACCGAAAAGAAGTTTCAGTTGGTTGTGTGAACACTTTAAGTTTCGACGTTCGCCTCAACGTTTTTTGTCCACTTATCTAGCAAGAAAAGAAAAATGGGAACTCGTACACCGCACCTTTCTTAATACAAGAACCTGAAAGCTTGAAAGGCATTACGCGCAATTGGTAGTTCATTAATAAAGAGTCAGAAGGAAAGACGTGCTTTTCAAAATTTTGTTTGCCTAAATTTATTACCAAAAAAGAATTTCAATAAACTATTTGGTTGGAAAAAGAGAACGGTTCTCCTATTCTGAAGTTTTAATTTAAATTCTAAAGTTAAGGGAGTTTTAATAAAGCCGTTTGGTGCGAAAGGAATTTTTGTAAATTCGTATATGGACTCTTACGTAACAGGAGATTCGCGCGCATATCGAGTAGAATGCCTTTTTTAAGACTTAAGACTTCATTTTAAAGTGTGAATGTAGCAACTATCTCCGATGGAGAGAAGGGAGTAGAGAGCGAGAAAGAGGAAGTCTACAAGGGAACTGTTCAAAACTTTCCTTATACGTTTTCGACAAAGAGGCGATAAAAAAATCATCTGAACATATGTTCATAGTTTATTTTTATAGTTTAATAAGTTTTTATACCCTTCACAAGGGTGCACGGTATACAAAATTCACCTTTCAACTTGGGATGTTTATTAGAAGATGGAAAGGAACACAGATTTGTTACCTTCCGTCCGCTTGTCTCTCTTTCATTAACGCTCCCCTCATCACAGCACTTGAAATGAATAGTTGAGCCTTTACATTTTTAAACGAAGGGCGTAGATAATGATGGCATAATACGACCTAACATAAAAAAAAGCAAAAATGTTGAAAATGCTACTATTAATAGCTAGGGACTTAAAAGAGGAAGTCCTTTCTTGCAACCAAATAAATGTTCCTCAAAAAATCTCATTGCGATCGAGGAACTGTTGCACCAGTAATTAAGAACATTTTCTATAAATCTTATATATCCTGTTGAAGCATTCTGTTTACAAGATTACTTCTAAAGCGTATGGAATTTTTTACCTGCTGGTCTTGTTGCTAGTGTTTTAGTTTTCCTCCACCATATATACACTATTCAATAATCGACCTCCGAGAAGTGACAAAATGACGCTTTTTCAAACCATTGTCACGTTTTAAAAATCTTCATATAAAAGCACATAGTGTACCGTTTCATCGTAACTTTTGTTGTTAACTGTCACGATTTACAGCGTGCGTATATGCGTGCATACCACAAATATAGCGCATAGAGTACCCTCACGCATTGGCCGCACATGAAACGTAATCAGTCACTGCCGCATCGTCATAAAAAGTACAATGCTAACGTTTGATATTCAACAAAAATGTTGTGAGCTTCAGTTTCTCTTATGAAATACTTTTCTTTCAATATTTTTTTACTTCTACTTGAACTCATCTCTAAAGTAATATATTAATAGCGAATGCATTTAACGGGGGAATGAATCATGCATGAAAACTAGATATGTGTTTTTTTATTCATTTCCATACAAGGGTAAGTATATGTTGGTTATGCGACTACGTTTGTAACTCTAAGAACTATTTCAACCTTATGTCCTGAAAATTGCGGAATTTTTTAAAAATTTAGAAAAAGATGAGAAACCAAGCAAATGCGTTTTCATACCTTTTGTTGAGTTCAAGAATACGTGAAGTCCATCGGTATCAAGAATGTAAAGAAAAACTAAGCGAAAGAGAAACTGCATTGCCTTCAATATTTAGGTCTTTAAAAAACTATCGTGGCTTTCTTTTTTTATATGAGAAAGCGAAGGACCATTTTACTGTTGTGTCGATTATATATAGTGTCATGCACGTCGTGTTTGCATGATACATAAATTCGAATTTTTTGTATGATTTTTCAGAACTTTCTAGATAATTATACATTTTATACATAAGAGATGTTACTCAGCACAGCTACTGCTCAGTGTTGGTATAAAGAAACTATTAAAGAAAAATTTTAAGACTTTACTTGAGGCTTTAAACTAAGAATTATGCAATTTTTGTATCATCGTTAAGAAAATCGCTTTAGGAATGTGACTTACTTGACAAACACGATGTTACGGTAAGTTTAACTAAATGAGACGGATTAGAAAAAGTTCAAGGTCACGTTTTTTCTTTCGGCCAAAGTTTGGGACTCACGATCTTAATCCGTCGATCTTGAAAGGTCGGACAGACAACAAATAGCACAACGCACAGATTCATTCATTCATTCATTCATTCATTGAGAATCTTCATCTTCATAAAGTTTCCTTTACGTATTTCTGTGCCTCACAAGGACCTGAAAGTTCTAAGGAAAAGTTGGTAGCCTAAAGCTGATAAAATTGCTTATCCCGTTACCAATTGGCCTATTAGCATACCGACAGTTAGTTTGTTTTATATGTATGTAAGGTAACATGTAAATACATGTTTGGATTCTCAACGACATTGAAGTTCTTATGTTCGCATCCTGGTCTCTAGAACTGAAGACTATTGTCTCTGTTATTAGACTCGATAAACTCTTTTAAACTCTTCGATCGACTAATGAAATTTAAATGTGTGCATCTTTCAACTTAGTTTTACATCTTTAACTCTAGGACTACGTACACTGTCTATACTATTTTCATCAAAATGGCTCGATATGACCCATAATCTGTGGCAAATTGAATGATTAAGAAGCCTCAGCTTAAAAAAATGGTTGGGAATCTGCTCACATACACACCCATGATAGATAAGAAACTGAGACATCTTTCAAAAAGTGTATCATTTTTCTTATTCCCATCTATAACTCCTGATCCAGCGAAGATATTACCAAAAACATACCACCCGAATATTGGTCGCTAACGCGGCCGCAATTAACGATAGAATTTTAATTGCAATCTCCTTTCAATTCCAAGTCTCAGAAACTTGTTGAAAATTTACATTTCCTATAGGCATTTTTTTGAAGTTCAAGAGCTGGATAGGATTGTATCTGCCCACGAGGTAGATGCACGTGTTAATGCGTTGGGCATCCAAGATTCAACTCAAGTCGCATATTACTTGCTCTCGTGTATATGAATACATCAGTTTGTACCCAATTAAAGCAGAGCGATATATTTTCTTATAATCTCTATACTTGATAAGTTTATATTTTCCTTTAGACGTTAGGTTTTCTCTCACTTTCTTTTCTTGTAGTTTTCTTGGGGTTAATTTTTAATTACTTCACGGTTCATTAAAGCATAAATTTTCCATTTAATTTATGTGTCTAGAATGACGTTTAATAAAACTTATGAAGTGATGCGTGATAGATAATTCAATAAAAGATTCCACTAAAAGTTAAGGCACATGCGAAAGTAAGGCACACACAAAAAATCTGTTCAATTTTCATTTCGGTTTTAACGATCTTATCTAGCTCGTTTGCAAACGCATTTACCATGATTGACAATTTTCAGCACTAATCAGTTAAAATGTTAATGAAGTATGTTTTTTGGATGAAGAATGAAAAGAGCCGCGATAATGATATGCTTGTGCGGGCCAGTCTGCCACCTTAATACTGGTTGCACGCATGTCGACACAAAGACATATGCCTGACGATAATAATAACGACGATGACGGTCATCAAAATGATGATAATAATAATGATGATGATGATGATGGTGCTACGCTCTTATGTCTATCGCTTATACATGCTTGTAACACGAGTTGTTACCATTTCCCTTTTTTCTTTTTTTCGTTGTGTAGTATTTCTAGCTACTGCTTGGTTTTGCATTATCACAACACACTTCTGATGATGCGTTTAATTGATTAATAATGTATATGAAGCATTTATAGATGATGATCGTTTTCATATGTTAATGGTTTCTGTAACTTTTTTTAACTTGCTGCTGTTGTTGATGATTAAGGAATTTTTGATGAGACTTTTTATTTTATTGAACAGCAGCGTGAAAAGGGCTTTTAGTTTCAATAATTAATGAATGGGCTCAGTGTCGACGGTGGAACTTTACAAAACATTATTTGAATGGATTTAAAATTGTGTGCATCGGAATATTTTACTATGTGTATTATAAAAGTAGGTCGATTCAATATATAAAATTATGTCATTGTTGTTTAAAATTCTTTAAAGCGTTCCATTCAAGACTAATTCGTACACACTTGCGCATATCGTGCATACATTTGCACATTCTCCTATGAAATAAAATGAGTTCATACAAAGAGTAGCTCTCTTGTATTGATTTGCAGACAATAACAAAAAAAAAAAGAAAATGTGAATTAAAAAATAATTTTCAGTCAATTTGTACCATAGCGTACAAATCCGAAAATACAAATAGCGTACTATCCGAAGGGATCGGCAAATTGTGGATCTTATGTAATTTAAAACAAGTAAAAACATCACTTAATGCCGACTGATAAATGTGCTGCAGCATTTCGCCTAATAGAACTCATTGTGGGAGTAAAGGATCCCCCAAACAGGGATTGAATTATTTATTGATTTTCTTTGTGAAGAACGTGTTAATAATATTATTATTTTTCGCCTGTTCTCGTGAGATGGTAAATATTACTCTTCGCTGGCATAAGGGCTTACTTTTCATGACAACGCTTAGAGAAGTAGGATCCGAAAAAATGTGCCCATGTGTGCTTTAAATTAAGTGTTAAGTTACTGTTTAATGTTCACATCAAATAAGTGCCATGGACCATTTTTTGTCACAGAATTATAAAAACTGAAGATTTTTGGCATATAAAGACTCAAAATATTGGTCGGTCCGAACCAAGATTCCTAATCAGTTTGAGGAGACGAAATGATATTACTTAGCGATTTTCATGGAGAAATTGAAAGTTTCAAATTCCTTTCATGTAACGATTTGTTTAGACCGGTGCTTATATGGGAAGCGGTCGTAATATGTTACGATCCAATCCGAATTTTCATTAGGGTTCGTCCTTAGACCAAAACAGAGCAGAGCACTATTTGCGTTAAAAGTTGGGACCTGTAGGGCTAAAACAAAACTAGATGAACAGACTTTACTCGGGATGAGGCAGAAAGGGACAACCGCAAAGACGGACACACGAATACACGGGCAGGCGGACAGATAGTTAGATGGGCAGACAAGCAAAGAGACATAGAGGCAGACGAACACACAAACTTCAATTGATTCATAAAACGATTCCAAATTAGTTTAGTGTTTCTGGATATTGTCTAAAAAAAACGCACAACCTCGACACACACTGTAGTGCAAATGGTATAATGTATAAAAAATCAAAAATCATGAACTATGTCTAGCGGTGAAATAGTTACTCTTCAGCTGATGCTGCTTGTACGACAACTTTATAAGTTCGCTTCTTTTTTTCACAATAAAAAAAAAACATTTTAACCCGTGAAATTGTTTCTGTCCGCTCGTCTCTTTTTCTTTTTCTTCAATTTTCAATTTTTAATCCTATACCAAATTAAGTTATTTGAACTGTCATTTAGCTTGATATATAGGTACAAAAGCGTTCAGCCATTAATAGATACATGGGAAGATCGCCAACACGGACACACTTCACAGAGGCAATATTAATTTCAAAGTCACCAAGTAATATATGACAAAATTAAAAAAAAAAAAAAAAAAAATTATGCACACACGAGAAAAAAAAAGAAGAAAAGAAAACTATTTTCCCATCACTTGGACATCAACCAATCAAATACACAGCTAGTCAGCGCTTTAAGGTTTATGTACAAAACAATTACGATTCATTGCTTCATGACAACAAAAGATGAGAGCAAAAACTAAACGAAAACGAATTTATTTGTGTATGTTTGTGTGCATTCTATACTAACTAACATAATTGCCAATATTCCCCCTATCATCCATAAAAGGTCATATCTAAGAGTTGTTGACGTTGGAAACGTAAACTTACATCCATACAAGCACAATGTATACATCAACGACAGCACTTGCAGCAACAGCGTCATTCCCAAGCAACAGTGGCAGCATCATAGCTGAAGAGACCTGAAAGTTGGCTTCGTAACACCAAGCTAAACGAAATTGAACCCCGGTTATAATGTTGCCAGAACACAGCACAGATGTATTGTGTTTCACTCAAAATTAATGTGATGTGGAAAAACCATTAGAGAAGCATTCGGAGGAAGAAGAAGACACATTATGAAAGTAATAATTATCCGTTGTGTTTCCATCTGCACTCCCTCATGTTCCATAATTTTTGACTTTTGTCATACTTATCAACGGAAAATTATGAAACATGGAATGTAATGCCATATAATGGTTTTTTTACTCATTACAAGTGGAAAAGAAAATACAAGTTTACTGTTACAGTGGTCTCACCTAACTGGGTTACCGTAATTATTGTACAATGCATATACTTTTATTATGTGCAAAGTTCATTTCGACTTTCCCACGTCCACCCATCCGCCCATTGGCTACGAATTAGGAAAGAAATGTGAAATTTGGCTTTTGGGCCTTGGACGTAGCTTGATTTACTTGAAATTTATTGAAAATTTGTAACAGATAACGATTCAAAATTTAAAACAGATAGACAGCTAGTTGGATAATATAAGATAAGGCCGAGAACCTCTCCTGCATGTGGCTTATTCTAAAGATCTGGCTCTACTTGTTCAATGCTCCGATATTTGTAAAGGTCCAGGCAAATTAAAGGTGTATGAAGACAAGTCGATGATTATTTCACCTCGAACCCACGAAGTTTCATTTGCGAGGACATGTGCAAGCTAGTTGAGAAGAAACGAAAGGCCATAGGTAATGACGCGTATGCAGAGTACGCTTGAAATAGTCTTATTGTTATAATTACTTCAGCCAGAGAAATTAATTCTAAAACCAAGGTCTTAGAGCGCTATTGAAAAAGTCTACTGCAGAAAATCAATTTGTGCTTTTAATATTTAGAAATTGTTAACAGAAAACTCTCTTCGCGCACGTTGCAAGAGTTGTCAAGGTCACACTGCTGCGGCTGAATGCAATGTTCTGTCGCATTCAGCGTAATCAGTGATTACTACTTCTTCAGATCGATGCAGCATGGCTTGACAGCTACGCGATTTCGAAGCGTTTAAGAAGTACGAAAATGGGGCGATGATTGGATTGCTGCCAAGCCCACATTGTTCTTTAGATAACTTATCGCCATGTTGCGAGAAAGATGGAAAACAGTTGTAGAAAATGATGAAAAATATTTTGGTTAATGTATTTTACATCACATTCGCTCAATAAATGTCCTTTTTCAAGTGAAAATATGGTCAAAGTACATGCAAGCATCTAACATTTAAAGGGATGGCTATTGAAGACCGCTCTCTGGTTGTTATATAAACTGCCGGAGAATGGGCATCTACAGAGTTGCCTTCAATTTGCAAAGGTTAGAAATACGCATCAAAGAATAACGTACATATGCATTACTGATCAGTCCGTCTGCCCGTCTGTCCGTGCACACGATGTGCAATAAAAAGACAAAATTGTCTATTACGATTTACAACAGTTGCTTTTAAAGCTTCAGAGAAAAGTAGACTTAACGCCCTTCAACGTAGATGGACGCTAAAATATGATTTATGGTCTGCAACAAATATTCTGCAGTAAAACTTGACACAAGTATTGCCTGGCCGTCTAAAAACTCGCTGTAAAAAACTTAACTAAAATACTCGTAGACATTCGAGAGGTGGGCGTACCGCACAAGATTTGTCTTAGGGCGAATTTTACGTTCGTACGTGTACGCTTTTTAAGTATTCGGTTTTTGGCAATTATATAGGGCCCACAAAAGTAAAAAAAAGAACAAAATTCGAAAAAAGTTAATTTTCAGAGAAAAGCATCTTGAAGGAAAAATGAAAAGTAAGAAAACACTGTAATCGAGATTAATGTGATCAGAGATGTTTTTCTTGATTCCCTCTTATGGTTTTGTTTTATCTCTAGCTGTGTCTTGTTTACCAGAAGTAAAACATGATTACTTACTAGAAGATTCATTAAGTGCCTTTGTTAGTGCTTGCCACCATTCACAAATATATGTACATGTTCTATCAAACGCCAAAAAGGTGTACCGTTATACAAATGCAAGTGAAGGCGAATGCACTCCTTCTCCGATGATTATCTTTAATGCGATTTCCTCTAAATTTTGAGAAAAGAAAAAAAGAAGAAAAAGAATTTCTCACGCGATTTATTTTCTCATTTTCCTTCTTTTCTTTTGATTTATTTTATTTCGCTTTAAGATGCTATAGGACGGAATTTATATGTTTTGTAGGTTTTTATGTCTCTTAATCTCTACTTATTTGCTAAGTGAAAATTATTGGAAATGCTTTTCGAAATTTTTAATGCATTTTTGTAATTTTTGTGCTCCACAAGCTTACACAAACTTATGTAAGCAGTTAGTTAGTTTCCTAAAGAAGGAAATATTTCATGATAATCTTATTATTTCTTCTCTATATAGGAAGTGGAAAAAAGTGAAAATACTTGTAACAGCTTAAACGTCTCGTTTCAATGAAAGTACAAAAGCATTTTAAACGTAAAACTAAGTCCTTCGTCTTTATCATCTGTTCACATTGTTGATGAAGATAAAAAAAACTGTTCACAAAGCAATAAGAATGTGAGGAATTTTCGTAGAAATTTACCAAATATAGGTGCTTGGAAAGACATGAATACCAGGCAAAATATATGGCAACGTGTTGCATTCTTGCCTTGGTTATTGATTTCCGACAATTAATCCATCACCTGTACAAGATTTTTGTCAGAAAAGCATATTAACCGCGTATTGTTTAGCCACTGCTTCGATATACGTACATGAACTTCACTAATACATATATAGATGAAATATACCGATGTAAGATAGTCATTAGGGAAAATGCTCTAGGCTCGAACGTGTGGGAAAGTACAGCCTTGAACTTTTGAGAAGACCCCGATCTTTACCGCAAAGAGAGAATGTTCTTTATTTACGCACGCGTACAGAGACTTGGGCGTGTGCACAGCCGAACATAGATAAATGAACTTGAAATCTTGTATCTTTCACGACTACATGTACACCACATAGACTTTGATATGCAGATATTGCCCACCTTTATCTTATGGATTACAGCTATTGCAGTAAGCGTATTGCACTCTATCCTCGACTCTTTATCTCTTTTGGAAATAGAGTTTGCGACGTGTTTTCTTTCTTTTTTTTTTTTTGATTTTTGTAAACCTCTTTAAAATTATTTAAGTAATATATGGTTTCTAAATCGTGTTTGGCTCCAGATTTTTGTAGACGATTACAACTTAATGTTCACATTTTGGGGAACACAAATGAAAATAACGTTCAACAATGAAAATGTTGAAAAGCACATAAACTTTATTATACAGAAGACGAAGACGGGAGTATCGTTTCGAATCTGAATGTTATGAAAGCTGCAAATTTGAACATAGCCATGATTATCGTGTTAAAAAAAACACCATCGGTAATAGTGCATGATGCGACATGTAATGACTGAGGAGAGGACCGGCTAATAAAAAGGAGAATTGACGAATACTCCTATTGCGTGGCATTGCATCATTCAACTTCACCGTCAATATCGTCAATGTATAGTGTAACACCCAATGTAATACGGTACTTGTAAAACACGATTCCAAAAATTCATATGTCGGATAACTTTTGTGAATGGTGGATATGTAACCAATGAAGAGCAGTTTCAACCTACTTTGAAAAAAACAGCACAAAAATAAATTAACAGTAACTTTTAATGAGCATTCATTTTAAAAAATCAATTTTGAAAATTAATTTTTGTATTTCATCCTGATATTGAATTTCATATTTTTTTTAAATTCAAGTTAACTAACTTTCTCTTTTGTATGCGTGTTTGGCATGAAATTACATAATAGAATTTTCATTACAAAATTTTACACCTTAAAGCTTGATGCTTATATTATATCTAAGGGTAAAGCTCAAGTTGTTGTACATGGTATCTTAGTTTAAATAAACAAATACAAAATATGTATAAGACGGTTTCGATATAGCACGATATTGACTAACCGTGTTATACGCAGCACGCCCTTAAAGTGTTTTTTGTGCCTTAACCCACTTGTGGTAGGTTTACACCACTGGCTGGAGATAGGTTCATCGTTTATTATACCGAGATTAGCCTGTTTGTCTGTCTGTTCCCACGATGTCTGTCCATGTACGTTGTATTTAACCCAAAAGCCACCAATTTTGTGAGATAGTTTGTCGAAATATCGCATACTGAAGGTATTGTGTCCGAATGCGAACTCTATTGAAAATGGATTGCATAGGACGAGCACACCCCACTTAACGCCTTATGCGAAAGTGTCGCAATAGCAAAAGAGAAGACAAATGTTTAAATTTCTAGACAATAATCGGTAAATAATAGCAGTTCGACATTTTAAGTTGAATTGAAAATTTAGATCGAATGAACCAGTTTTTTGAACCCTTTCCGATATAACCGTTATTACGAAAAATAAACTTAATGGGTTTGATTTTTGCTCGCGGCAGCGAACTAATAAAAGTTGGTCCATGGCACTTACTTGACATGAAACTGTCTTCTACATTTAGACGACGTAGCTCTATTTTTCTGAGCTCATTCCACTAAAGAATGTTTTGAAAAGTGAGCCTTTATAAGTCTGCATGTAGTCCATAACCGTAATACTATAAAAATGAACTTTAACAACTTTTGATCACGTTGCGAAAAATCCCAATTTTCTCTTCTTTGGTGATGAGAATGTTGATAATAACTAATAACTAATAACGTAACTAATTAGGGCTGCCCCGTAAGTACGCCTCTGAAAAGAACGCTTTCACATAAAAATTAGGTGTAATTTTTGGAACTTTCTCACGAAAATATATAAAGAATTGTGTCGTGTAGGGTATTTAATTCGGCCTTGCCCTTCCCTACAATGTTTTTACTTGTTTGTTTCTTCTTTTTCGTGTAATTACTTTCGAATTGCCTGCGAACTTGACTTTGACCTAAGAATTCTTAAACTTAAAATGAGTCCGAAACATCATGAGATGCAATTTAGCCTGTAAGGTCTCTCTACGTGGACCACGAATGAAATTCAGAGCATTTTTTATTGGAGCTTTTCCTACAACTTCTTCTTGCAAACTTTTAATCGCACAAACGTGAATTCAAAATCAAGACGCAAATCTATAAATGGACACTAGATAGACATAAGGACAGACTGATGGTATTCACTAGGTGCTTCTGTAGCTTATTTTCTGTGCTTGGAAAATGTCATGAAAATATTAGTGCAGTGTCAAATGGGTTATGTAGTATAGTCTACGCTTAGTTTCCTTATGTTGTATCCAGAAAGTTTTTAAACTCTTAACAATATACAGAGATTCTTTCCGATAAAGCATATATGTCCTAAAGAAAGTTTTAAAACGCAATCGGTGTTCGGTATGCCCGTTGAGAAACTCGCACGGCGGAAGTCTTTTTCTTATCACTTTCGCCAGTTTTGCGAATTGGGAAAATCAACAATTGTCGAAAACTAACCTTTTTTTTGGCTCTAAATTATGGCTTCCGTGTCTCCAACCGTTTCTTCACAACTCTTCTTATAGGTTCTATAAGTTCAATGAAAGAGATTAACTTGCATTACTTAATATTTCAGTTCTCAAACTTGCTTATCTGCCTCAACCACAATTACCAGAGAAATCATAGCGAAATAAATTCCGCAAATATAGTTTTCAGTTTTCACAACTTGCTGTGAATTGCTTTCTTACCGGAGGAAGTATACGATGTAAGAGAAGTTTGTTATGATGTTCGGGCGAGATAAGGAGCAAGTGATTTTTCGCTCTGCCTTCGACTGAAATATCGAAAGCGAGGTGATGTTGGCTTTGAAGGAAACGTAATTGATTGTTATTTAGTTGGATTACTTCTTGGACTTGAAAAACTTAAAACTCTTTAGAAAAGTTTTTTCGACATTCTTGTCAACGATTATCAAAAACTGTAGATTTATTTTTCATTTCATTTGGAATTTTCAAGGCGAAGCAGAATATTGGATATAAGGCATAGAAGAAGGCAATACGAATAAAATGTTTACACGCAAAATAAATAGGAAACATCGACCAGCGTCCAATTTGGATAAGTACGAGAAAGAGGACTACATGGAGAATCCGTTGTTGCGATTCCACCTGGATAATCTGTACAAGCGGCGGCATTTGGCGTTGCTTAAACTACACGCTGCCGAAATAAAAACGAAATTATCCGCAAATGAAGTGGAAGCCAAAGCAGAACCCAGTCTATCCACTGCACCGCGCTATACAAAAGAATTAAGTCGCTGCGGCGAGTAACATGTATTTATTTATGTGTATGTAAACTTACTGTGTATGCACTGAAATAAATGTTGACCGGAAACGTATAAATTCTATATGTACAAATTGTATCGAAAATAGGTCCGAAAATTGAGGAGTAAAAAGCTTATTGATCATGTAGAGGTTTACCAGATGAGGAAGGAGAAATAATGATGATCAGTTATAACAGACGCTATTTCTATGGTAACGTATTTCCAAAATGCCCTTTGAACCGATCGAGTTTTCGTATTTGCTCTATGCAAAAGAATCACAAAGTAGGAGGTGATCTTGGGCGTGTCAATTTACCCCTCACAGTGAACGGACGTTTTCTATGGGAAAGTATCGAGAAAGTCTTTTTTTTTCTCCACGAATCGCGCACACACACACACACACACACATGCACTTGAAAAAATTTAAGAATAAAATATGCCCACTCCGTATTTATTTAATGATATATATTGATCTGTACATTGAAATGAGGATAAACAACATTCTGATGTTATTACTGATGACAATAAATACAAGCGAGTTTTTCAAGATGACGATGATGAAGATGATGATACTTCAGTGAGTTTTCAAGACGTCAAGTAAAGTGTACTCGTGTGTGCGGTATAATAGGAATGTACTTTGTGTTTACACTGAAATGAATGAATTGAATCTAAGGCGAGAGATCGTCTCGCAACGTTATGTGAAGATAAATAAATATTCTCATGTACCGTGTACGTGCGTATAAAGGGGAAGAAAAAAAGAGGAATACATTTAAAATTTTTGTTTGCACGCGTAAACCTTGAAGACTAAGCAAAAGGTTGTTCAAGCTTTTTATTAAATACCCTACAAAATCATTACAGAAACAACAAGAGAAGATTTTCAAGTTTCGCGAGATATCTATCGAAGCCTAAAAGCGAGACCGTTGTTCTAAAAGGCACCGATTTGACCTAAGCAACTTTAGCTGGCATTCTTTGTTTAAAGTTGTTGCAATCATGTACAATCGTATGTTGACTGTCAGTTAAAATTGAAAAAGTCGCAATGAATTACATTTGAAATGTATGAGCGAACAGATTACATTTATCTACATCCGTACATTTATTTTAATGTTTTATGAGAATTTGCTGAATTTTTATTTCTGTTTTCTCAACGACCATATGTTTTGACTTTGTTTGGCATTCATAATAATAACCATACGACTTTAACAACAATAATAACAACACCAACAACATTTAGATAGAAAGAGAGGGAGAGACGAAAAAGAAAAAATACCTTAAGGCATAATTCTTTGAAAAATACTAGATTTTATTTCTTTGTTCCTCCTATTCTGCCTCCTAGCTATTCTAGCGACTTTAAAAGCATCGCTTCGATCACATCTTCTACCTGGAGCTTTTGTTTGCCCGATCGATACATGGTATGTTAGTTGCCGTTGTTGTTGTTATTATTATTGTTGTTTTTCTAGATCGAAGACGAGCACAAGCAAAACACAAGAAAAATGTTAAATGTCATTACTATGCCATTACATCACTTTAAATGATTATTTCAAAAGGCCGTTTGGTTAGGTTCGCTACTTTTAACCGCACAACAGCATAACCGCACGATTAAGACGCTATTGCTTACTTTCCGTAGTTGTTGTTGTTCTTGTTGTTGTTGATATGTCGTTAATACATACATACATACATACATAGTTGCTTTCAGGTAATTCTATATGATGAACGAGCGTTTCGTGTAGAGAGCGAAATCACAGAGTCGCGAAGAGTTGAAATGAGGACAAATTCACATAAGCACTATTGCTTATATTACTTACTACTCCTCTGCTGTTATTGTTATTCTTCAGCTTTAATTAGCTTTGATTACATGACAAACATCACCATTTGATTTCGATTTAGCACTTGAAGCAATAAATTTCAGTTCAGTTCAGGTATTGAACGAATATTTGTTTATTTGTTCGCGTGTGTGTAAATGTTGATGGAGGGAAGACGCTGCATTGTTTTGTTATATAATTTTGTTTGCATTATTTATTTTTAAGCATTATGTGATTTATTAAGCGATTGTTTGATGGGAAAATGGCTTTTTGCTCTTTCTTCTCGAGTTTTATTTATATCTAAAGCCCCATACGACAAAGGCAAAGCATTAATAAAGTTGTTGACTTTTTAAAGCTTATCATGAAGGCAGTTGATAGACAATAAAACTTGGACTGTTGGATATGAAAGTGAACCAAATTCGGGAAATTAGACTTTGGGAAAGAAAAAGGAGAGAGATGTCGCACCAAAAAAGTTTTGAGTCAAACAAAATAATGTTTGCTCGGTTTCGGAAATCAATGAAAGCAAAGTCAAAGTTTCTGAAAACTTCTTCTTAGACCACCTAACACTAAGTTCGGATTATATGCGTTTTCCTTCGAGGTATAGATATCCGCTCGTCTTGGAGTCCTTCCTGAAAAATTTGAGGGCATTGCGGAACGTTACTATGTCCAGTCGGTAGTAGAAAGCGAATCGTGATTCTGCGTGATTCTGCGTCTTAGATGAAGAACTTCTGCGAAACATATCGTTTATCTTTCCGATCAATTTTAACGTTCTCTCACTTTTTCCAACTCTTTCGTCCCATATAAGCAAATGGATTGGAGAGCCTACGTAAATTTATTTTGAAATTCGTGCAGAATAAAGCTCGCCTGCGGATCTTTAAAATCTGGCATTTGTTGCTTGCGAATGGAGAGACAAAGTTTCGATTACTATAATTTTCAAATGGCTGATTATTTGTTACCCCAACTACGAATAAAGGAATTCTTTTCGGTGTCATTCGCACACATATTCCAACAAAAACGACTCACTCTGAAAGGTATATTTTATCAACAGCCTGTGTAAATAAAATAACTAAATAAACTTAAATCAAACTAAAGGAAACTAATACACACTCAACTAAAGGGCAAACTTATAGTTTAAGCCTTTTAAAAACTTCTATAGTCGTTTTTTTTTTATTTTTTTTTTCTAAAAATAAAACCGAAACCAAAGTGTTTTTGTTGTGTTTACGGCACACTGTATAGAATTTTATTTTAATATTGTTGGTGACGTTTTTTTAATACGTTTCTTTGTAGATAAAATTGATAAAGAGAGAAATGGGCAGAAATTCTTTTCACTCCATTTCAATAACAAAATAATCTCATTCGTTTGAAAATATAATAATTAAGGAATCTTTAGAAAGGATAGATATTTTTAAGTCGTGCAAACGAAACATTATTGAAAAAAAGTCGTTGGGCCAAAAAGCATAAAAAATACCGATAATAGCATTTTTCAAGGTGATAAAAAAATCCAGTATAATAAAAAGAAGTCCACTCGCCCAACGTGGGGCTCGAACCCACGACCCTGAGATTAAGAGTCTCATGCTCTACCGACTGAGCTAGCCGGGCACTGTCCGCTGACAAGCAAACATTCATTTTCATTTCAGTCTTTCTTTTAACAAAGTTGAAGCCAAAAAATGCAACGAAAATCGAAATCATAACACAAAACAATACAACGCAATAGTTTCAACTTAAATGTGTTCTTAAATGATAGCTAACACAAAAAAATTTAGTACAGAAAAAGTGCTTGCAACATGTGTTCATGTAAGGCGAAAATGTTGTCCCTGTTCGTATAACATGCTAAAAGAGGCTTGGCTAACACGACAAAAGAAGGAGACAGGAAATATGTATTGATACACATTTATACATGGTTTTCTTTTCCCTCCAAAGAAAAATTAATATTCATGGCTATAAAACCTATTGCCATATGGCGAAGGAATGACTGTAACAAGCTCAGGTATGGTACAACCTAAGTGACTCGTACAACATATACTCACATAACACGGAACGTATCTAACGCGTTATAAGGGAGTACATTGTAACGGACGCTAGAAACTCGACGACTTTTTCCATCCCAAATTTCATTAAGATTGTGTTTTGATATGTCCATGACTATTTGATAGTCTCTCCGTATTTCTGTAAGCTTGTGGAACGTTCCGTACTGTAAACACAGGGAGTTGAAATTTAGCATGTGATTATTCGTAAAATACATCTGTGGTCGTTCAAACAAAGTTTGGTTATTATTGGCGTTACCAAGGGGTGCCATCTTCTATATAGGGTGTGTCAAAGCGCACGCGAAAAAGGACATGACTCACGCAGTAATTGCACTGTTTCCCGGGCTGCAAGGCAGGTGATAACGTCATGCTGACATCAAGTGTCCTCGACGTTCACATCCTGCACTTTAAGCTCAAAATACTTGCTTATCGTGGTGCGATAGCTGTAACTATTAACTTTATTATTGACTAGCCAACCGAACGTTTGCAGAAGAATAATGCCAAAGTTCGCAACGGAAAGTAAAAAGCTTTACATATGTCCGTTTCTCAACAATCGCTCGTGGCTTTTCTGAGCCTCAAATGCAACCCTTCTGCGAATTATCCGAACCGTCAAGATGAGTCTTGTCGTTGGAGATGATTTCCTTTCAGGTGTAGTTGCCAAGCATCCATTATTTGTAAAATATTGCTCAAAAATGAAATCCGTGTACCGCTTCATTTGTCGCAAATCTGAATGTCAACCATCGCGCTCTACAATCACACAAATTCTGGGACACCGCGTAGTTTTAAAAGAATTCTTCACAAACTTTATGTACTGATTCGAGATGAAAAATAAGAAAGAGATTTTACTTCTTATCACTTTTGATCCATTCTTTACGCAGTTTATTTGCGTCTTTCAGTGAGATTAACCTCTTCCTTTCTTTCTTTTTTCCTAACCTTATTAATAAATTAGATTGAACAGAAAATTATTATCATTTGGTTTACGACGAACAGTTGTTCATTTGATATTAGAATCAGGATAAAAACTTCGACCGATGGATAACAATGCGTGCAAATATTCATTACTCGAAATGTCTCCAGCTCTGAAAATATCTCTTTTGCCGTTCTGAAGCGTTTTTCCATTCAAAGACTGCAGAATGTTACTAGCAATTTCTTTGAAAGTACAAAAATTGAAGTCGCTGCAAAGTTAAAAAGAAGAAAACGCTTTCAAAAGGTGCAATGAAGGGGCTTTCTTCTAAATACCTTCTAAATACTTTTCTTTTAATATAAAATTAAATGATTAAAAATACCTTTAAAATCGTAACTGAAGACATAAGTGCGATCCATTACAAATACATATATACAGAATGAATGCATATGCGTCATGCAATCAAAGGTCAAAATATTAGTTGGTTGCATGTGTTTACCTGCAATTGAACGTGTAGCTTGCCAAGCATGGCTGCAGCATTGCCAGTTGACGGGAAATCTCAAACTTTGCTGCATACATTTGCCTTCGCAAAGTAAAATCATAGTTCGAGTAAATAAAATAGGAACCATACGATGTTCAAGTGGTCGTTAGCTTTTTCATTAAAACGATTTTATTGCGATATCAATAATTCTAATGAATTATAGTAAATATGCGTGAGCTTGACGAGCTTGCAAGGTAGGACGTTCTACTTTATGAAATCATTCTGTTCAATGCTTAGCTTTTCAGCGAATAATTCAAATGACATGGAGCTTTGACAAGCATTACTAGAAGGTTGACCCATTCTAAAAATAATGTGGGTTTCCTTTTCTTAGATACCTCTGCGTGTTTGTCTCCCGACTAATTGACCGGCGAGTTGTATGTGCATGTTTCAATAAAATATTATTTTTACATTCAAATTTACATACAGGGTGGTCAAGTAAAAGGTGTATATCTCAAAATGGCACGAGAACAAACCGGTATAAGTAATAACTATAAAGTAATAAAATATCTTTTTATTTCAACCATTGGTTTGCAACATTTTTTTTTAAAAAGATGTTATGTAAAAGATCACACTTGCACATACGAGTATAACTGCCTCTATTTCATCACTAGCAACAAAAATCTGTGAGGTTTAAGGCCTTGACCGTTTTTTGTGGCTCGTGGAAGCAAACCAGTGACTTATCATAAGCTTAAAGGAAAATAGCCAATGCAGTTATAGCGCACGATCTTTTTTCCTCTTATGAGTTGAGTATACCCCTATATGTATGGCATTTTGTACCACATTGTTGGAACCACATATCGCCCAAATCGAAATAATCTAAAAATCTCTTTCTTTCTCCATCAACGGTGACTGTAACGTCAATTTCATTATCAAAAAATGCTCTGCAATTACACGCTCGGCCCATAAACCACACCCGACCGTTAATTATGGGGCTTCATGAACAACTTGACGCGGGCTTTCTTCAGCCCGAAAGCGAGAATTTTACTTATTTCCGAATTCATTTAATAGGAAATGAGCTTCAGTGGTAAAGATAAGCTAAACGTACTCAGAATATTATCATCATCGTTGTAATAAATTTTAACAAGCTCTCTACGTAGGGCAACTGCGTATCTTTTCACGACGACTTGCCGAATGTTACTCCACATGGAAGGCAACTTTGATGGAAATATGTAAATAAAATGCGGATGGTATGACATTACAAATAAATGGAACCGTCCATAGGTACAGTTTATGTAAACATCCTTGCATGTATATCGTACATGCTCGAAATCCAACCATGCCCTTTCAATTAAAAACGAGAATACGTAGCTTTTTGACACCTAAGAAATTTTCGTATATAATTACACACACAATTACAATAATACTTTCAATTACAAGAAGACTTCCCTGCGGAAATAACGACAATAAAAGATGTGTTGCAGGAAGAAGTAGAAGTGCGCTCAACTGCATTCGTAAACAAGTAAGAAACGTATATGTGATTGTGACCAAATCTTTTACACCCACCACCTACATCCTATCCTATCCTATATCCTGAAAAGGCTAACAAAAAGAAGAAGTAAATTTCCGGCGGCAGATTTTTACAGTCTTCGCAGGCTGTCAGTAGAAATTTCTACCGTGCATCTGCTGTACTTTATGAGTAATGAGCAAAAAAAAATCAGAAAGTTTGGTGTTCTCAGTTTATGTTGCGCAGCATGCGTTTATTTTGACGAATCTGGCCCACTTGACAGACGAATTCAAAATTTACTGCTGATGAAGGCACTTTGTATGGTGGCTGGAATTTCATTCTGGGTGTTGCATACGTCTATGTAAAGTGAATCTATTCCCATCCTTCGGTATATACAACAATCATATAACAATAGCTTTTGGTCCAAATATTACAAAGAAATCTCGTTTGTCTGTTCATTGGCATCGCTGCCTCTTGTGTGGGCGAAAATTCCAATACATTTGCAAATTGTCTCCATGCAGTTGTACTGGCCACGTTTTAATGGTAGTCGTTTTCCCAAGCAGCGCGAATACGCCCAAAATGAGATTCAGATTTTTCTGAAAAGTTCGTTGCAATTTTTTCATGGAAAAGGGAAAGTTCACAAGCACATGGTTGATCACCATTTGCACATATAAAGCGTGGTAATCAAAAACATATTAAGAGGTTTTACTGCTTTTCTTAACATCATATTAATTAACGACCGCAGAGGAAACCAAGCCCACTACATGTCTTTATGTATAAAACTGAATATATTAATTTACATTTTACTCTACTGTTGAGGCCATTACTGTCCTGCTTTGTACATATTGATCATTAATGCTGGCAAGTTCACTTATTCATGCCGTTTGCAACAGATAGCATAAGCACCGTAGCATACGCGGGATAAGAAAACCTACTCAGCCTTGACAATTAACTGTTAAATAAAAGATCCCTCAAATGGGCCGTTACGGCCCTTTTAAAAAGAAAATTACAAATAGGAACCAATCTGATGTAATCAATTTTCAAGCATTTTGTTCACCAAATTTGACACAATTTTATCAAGAGTTTATTTAATATTCGATTCAAGAGTGTGTCCAATTTCGATTCAGCCGACTTCCAATAACCACATAGACCCTAATAAAAAGTTGTTTAATGGGAACTACTCAGATACAATTTGACACAGGAATTTCTGGAAATTATTATCATGTAATAAACCGGTTGTTCCATTCCTCAAAAGTCTGCTACCACCAATCCTATAGCATTGCCCATTCACCGTAATTTGGGAGCATTTCTTATTTTTGGAGAAATAAAAACCGATGACACCAGCCGCTGAAAGAACACACTAAACGGTCACTTTTACGGAATATGAAGGAATTACGTCAATGATTTTTTTCTCACCCTAAAAATGGCAATTTTGTTAATTCACGGATCCGTTGAGATGAAAATCAGGTTTTTCTGAGAAGACGATTTTCCTTAACAAAATCAGTGCGACTTTATCGACCAAAAATCTGGATACTTCCAAGACATTGTTAAGGCGTATTTGTCTTATATTTAAAATATGACTGCAATGTCAATAAGACACGAGGACGGTCGAATTAATGTGCATTAGGCTGTGCATTTAGACATGAAAGAACCTGAGGAAGGCACAACTGCTGGTAAATTTGAATAATGTTCCACTATAACTGAAAGGTACTCAATGAAATATAGGATTCATATTCTTTTTAAGACGTCTTGTATACGCTTCTTGCCCGGTTATTCAGATGCTCGAGTATACAGCATGCTCACATATATATAATTTTTATGAATACTTTTTGGGCTTTATGAAATATAATTAAGTTATGTAAGGAGAGGGATATCCCCTGACGATTGCTATAGGGTTCTTATTTGTTTTATTAAACCAGAAACCGTCAGTTTCGATTCAATTCATGTCTTTTAGTTACATTCTTTCTTCGTTTTCGAGTAAAAGGCAAGTTTGCTAATTTATTCCAGTCCGCCTTGCATAAGGAATATTAACAATACTCAAAAGAAACACTCCTTAAAACTGCTTTCTTATCCTTTTCTTTTCTTTACTTTATATGCACTTCGAAGAGTATGCTTTTTATTATGATTACATTCCACGCAAATGGGAGAAAAAAGTGCACGATTTTAATACGTGTTTTCCTTGCTCATTAATCAATATTTATTTACCGAAAGGGTTAATTAGTCCACTTACTTCTGCTTTCCTCGCATTGTTTTCCTTCGAGAAAGAGAAGGAAAAGAAGAAATCGTTTTGCTAGATTATTGAAGAGAGTAAAACAATGCTCTAGTTTTTACTTTTTAAATGCGTCGCATTTAATTTATTGCTTTAAACATTTTCATTTGTTTTACTTTTAGTTCTCATTAAACTGAGTTTAAAACAAATTTAACAACTTCAGGAAATTGAATCCAAAAAATATACATATGTATATGTACATACGCTATTGCGTTCGGCTATCTCTGTCAGTCTACATAGCACATTCCTGGATATATTTATGAACATTTCCTTTTAATTTTAAGCACGGACACCAAAACACAATACAAGTCTATCATATTAATACATAAACTAATAATAACATTATCTATGGCATGGTAGGTAAAATCAAAATATTCTGTTATTGTTTACAATAATAGTATTTGAGGTTTGCTTTGAAACCGCCCCTCATACACAATAAAACATGCTTCTGCCCTTGTCCGTACACAGCTGCTGACTTGGCAAATTAGATAGAAAACATTCGACGGATATGTTATTATTGTAAAATAAGAGTTTCCCAAAAATGAATCTCGGAAGCGTAGTTGCGCAGATCGTGCGAGACAGCTAAAGCTCGGAACGGGGTGAACAGTTGTAAATGCTTTGCATGTAAAACTTTCGGCAAAGTCGGAAAAAACGTTGAATTTGCGAGCTGCGGAAATCGTGACCATGCTTGAATTTAATCGAAATTATTTAAAAGTAGGCGGCGACTCGTATTGAAAACATTAAGATGGCACATCGCAAATCAATCAATATTTCGACTTGAGTTAGCCATACTAGCATGGTCGTCCCTTTCTCGCCTATTTATAGAGTGCTCACGATGTGAAAGATCGAGATAGACAGCTGAAATATAAGCCAAGTTAACGATTACCGATCAACATTGAGAAGGGTCGTTGTGGTCGAAAGTTGTGGTTGCAATCGGCAGCATAAGTCCCGGTAAAAGTCCACAAAAATGTTTACAAAGGTCACCTGGGTAAATTTAAGGTGAGAATGGCAGCGGTTTAGACAATAAACCGACACGCATAATAGAATACCAATGAAAAGTTTGGTGAGTATAGAATAGTGACTGCGAAATGTGGAATGAAACAGTGTGAGAGTGTGAGATGCACCAAAGTTTTGAGCGTGTGTCCCGCCAGTGCAACCGTTAGTGTGAGTATCAATACGGCCGTCGATGCTAACGCCAGTTCGGCCATTGCGTGCCCCATTAGGAAAAATTCCGACGGTTTAAAAGAATGAAATGTGCGCTGAGGTTTAATGCATATGTGCTTAGGGTAAATTCGTGGAAATAATATCTCATGTGGACAGAAACTCGCAATTATATGACAGGAAAGGGGCTTAGGACTAGAAATCCAAGATTCAAGTTTGCATTAGAACATGGGCTACGTTTCTTCGATTTTTTCAAAGCGGAGTTCTTCTTAAATTGACCCGCGAGCAAACCAAAGTCCATGTTAAGAAAGGGTCGGAATGTCAGAATTCTAAGTAAGAAAAAAAAGGGGAGACCAACGCACAAAAGGAATCACAAATTTATTCCATTCTTGCGCCGAAAGAAGAAATTTCAGCTCAATGAAACCCAAACACAAAACGTTTGTACAGCAGAGCACGGATAGCACGTATATCATAAAGCTAATCCAACTTTGTAACTCAACCTCTTACCCAAACCAAATAAAATACCTACAACTGAATGTGATTCGTAGGACGTGTAAAAAGGTTAAACCCAAACTTTTCTCGCTTCTTTCAACTCTCACAATATCGCATTAGAGCGAGCACAGGAACTTAAGCTTTCAGAATCTCTAAAGCAAAAAACCAAAAATTTAATATCATATGCGATACCAATAGACCACGTACGCCATGCTATAAGCGAAAAGAAAAAACAAAAAATGCGTGACTTGCCAACACAGTACACTGGCGCTTATGAGCGGATGAGTGAGTAGTAAAAACAAAGCTGTATTATGCTTGAGCGAAAATTAATGCCATATAAATGATTTTTGTTGTTTAACTCCGTTATTAAAATTAAAGTCAGAAGAAGCATTAAATACATCGCACTTTTGTATGCAAATTTGCATGCATTTGCACAACAAGACTTAGGAACAACATGACATTCTAAACGAAATATAGAAGTTGGCCTGTTTGTTTTATGAAATCAATTACAGTACAGGTACAGCAAACTTACGGAAGATGTTTTGTGTTTTAAAAAATGTTGCTCCTAATCGACTATATAACCTCTCTTTTATCTTTTCTTATGAAAGGCATCAGAAAACTTTAAACCACTTCCGTTATAGCAAAGAAAATATGATACTTTTTATTTTCTTTATACTTGGTTTCGTTTTGTTTACCGTTACGTACGAGAAGATGAAATTTTCTTTGACAAAAATCTAAAACTTTTCAATTTAGATAATGACACAAAATAGCACTGCAGACGTTACTTATGCGCACGTAGCGCTGATATCTTATACTACACCCTGCCTACCTCCCTTAAGCATTGTGTTAACAGAAATTTATACAGTGTAACGCATAGTGAGTTTTGTGTTTCTTTTCCAAAGAGGAAATTCATGGTCAAAGAGATAAAAACAATGTTAAACAAGTATGAAAAGTATATCCGTCCAATAACGAATCTTGTATACCCTTCATTTAACATAAATATATTGGTATGATGAGATGCAAGTGGCCTTTTCACTTGAAAACGTACGTTTAATGGCAGTTTTCGCTTTATTCGCAGCTTAAGTAAAACCGTTTCACTTTAAAGCGTGCCTTAAGAAAATCAATTAAGATCGTTCACTTTCTTTTCATTTTAATTTCTGAGTCGTCTTGGTAACTGCTGAACGAAGAACAAACTACCATATATACGAGTGTACTCGCCGGTCGATTCCGGGTCTCAGAATCTAATACTAATTAAGAATCGGCATAGGATCGAGTTTGCTCGCTCTACAGAAGCGGCTCAAAAAGAACAACTAAATCAGAATACTCGCACCATATTCGGCGTGAGATATAAAAGCGTTGCGAGGAAGAAGCACAAAACAATTTGACACTTTGCTTTTAACAGTTAGTAGTCCATTAATTTGGAAATATTACATAAAATGCATTTAAATCTATTGTTGGTGTCCAATTTTTGCCATAGCATGTACTTTCAAGTGAAAGTTTATGAATTAAAAATAAGGTTTCAATGCAGACAATTTTTAACGATGAAGCAAGTAAAAAAAGAAATGCTTATGTTTCAATTTTAGTTATGAAGAGAATTGAGTACATGGCGCTGGCAATGGGAAGGCTTGCTTTTTGTTATTTATGTAACGTTCTAACGTTTCTAGTTGTTTTCCCGGTTTCAATTTACGAAAGTTACCGATCATTCGGATATCAAGGAAACTCTCAACAACGTATGGTCTACAATTTCGCAAACTTAAGTTAGTCTTAAGTTAGGGTCGTTATAATCGTCTCTATATGAAGAATTGATGTCCTGGCGTGAACAATGTATTAAATTTCTAACGGAGATATCTCGAGTTCGTACCTTCCCTCCCGACGTGGTCTCAATTAACATATTCAAGAATGCGAACTGGCGAAAAATTCACTACTACTTCTACTACCCTTCGTCGCTCTGTAACCTTTTCTGGCGACCAACTTTCCACCGTGCGTAGGCCATTTGCGTTGAGTAACTGTTCATACGGAATAAAAGAAGAAAATATTGAATCATTCCGACATGTTGTTGCAACAAATATGCGAAGAATGCAACTCTGTAGGTGAAAGAATAAAGTAATTAAAAATAAAGAGATATATGTATATATATATATGTAAATGCATGCTTACAATGCTCTTTAAAGAGGATAATCTAATTGGAAAATATTTTAAAATGAATGTTAGCCCAGCAATTGGATTACAAAACAACATAAAATCATCTCATTAAAAACCTGTTTTTTGCATTCAATAAATTCAATAAATTGTAATGTCAAGTGATATGTTTACCCATTTTTTTTGTTGTATTATTGTCAAAGTTATTTACGTAGGGAAATATTCGAATATAGTCAGTCATATGAAGCCTGTTTCGGTTTTGTTCTTTTGCGTTAAAAGACATCTCACTTTCTGCTATGAAATGAAACCACAAAGCTACAGCTGTCAGGTATCATTGAAATCACAGGCATTCAGAATAAGGTATGGTTGACCGTTCAAACTGATATCATAGAATGTACGTAACAATAGAATGATTTCTAAAAGAAAACACAAAAATATATAAATTCAATTATTATTATAATTATTATAATAATAATAATAATAATAATATAAATTCAAATATTTTAAAGAAAGCTTTTGTAAAAAATGTAATTAAAATGTGTTTTATTCTATTGACAGAAAAAATATTAGGGATTTCGCGCATTGAAAGGTTAATTAGAGTTTAAATGGTTTGCTTTTGCTATTAAGGGTATTAACTAGAAAACCATAGTGTCACTGTGTCGATACATATGGTCTATGACCGTAAGGTGCATTGTCTCTTCCTCTTATCGCAAACACCCAATAGCAAACAAATCAAGAAATTCGAGACATGAAGACATGATTATAAGCCATGCTTGATGTCACAGTTGAAGAAATGGCTTTTCTGTCTAACATACACCCCTTTAAGCTCAACACATTCTTAAAGCCGTTTACTTGATTTTTTTTGTTCATGCTATCAAATATGAAATACTTTAGAAATATAATGCTTTTTAAAGAGCATATCTCTTGAAATAAACGCCTTTTCCATTAAAAGGCATACGCAAAAATTTATGTCAAAACCAACATTCGTTAATGGTTGGTAGAATTCCTGTAAAGAAAGGTGATAAAAAATGTTGGCTTTGTAGAGAGTATTTGAGTTGGTCAGCTAGTTAGCCGGTTTAAACGAATGTGATAGAAAACGCGTTATAACTCTTTCAGGTTAGCCATTAAAATAACATCCATCGGCGTCGAATCTTTCCAACGAACAAATAATGCGTGCAACGTACTATTGTTTAGTATTATTTGAAAGTCCCCTTCTTTTGCAACGAAGGAAACATCGGGCCAGCAAAAACCTTTGGTTCATTAGCAATTTCCCTCAAAGCCGATCGTCGATCGACCTCAACACAACCATTCTTAGGATTGAATTTTTGTTTGATGGCTGAGCATTGGTGATGCAGAAGGCCAACGATCATCTTTCTGAACAAATTGGTAGCGTATTACCTTGAAATTTTCACAATTTACATAACAGAGAATACTATCAAATATAGTGAGTTGTCATAAGTTTTTATTACTCTATAGAATTTCCCGCGCGACCACTTTAATTAGGCAAAACACTGTCAAAGTCGCCCATGTGATCAACTATTTTACGCATTTCTATTTGCCGACCGTCTCTTACAGTATCATGCTGTCTCTTTCATTTTGCGCAGTATGTATGTAAGGGTGTCCTGCCTGTTCTAAAACTGCTCTCATCAACTCGTTCACGGATGTGAATGCACGCTCATTTCACGGCCTCATCTAGCTTTATAAGAACTTGCTTGTATGTAACGGTTGATATTCTGGCTCTTCTCATAACAGCTCTAATCGGATTAAGAATATCACAAATTATCGAAAAAAAATTCCATATCTATTTTTGTAACTCACTAAAGAAAATATTGCATTAAAGTAAAATAAATCACAAACCCATCGTATTCTAGTTTTTCGAGAAACAGGAAGAATGTTTATGAGAAGGAAATATGAGGAATTAACTATAGAGAATTTGGATCACATAAGTCTGCAAAGTGTCTTCTGAAAGCGAGCCCTTCTAATTTGGGATTTGCTAGGTTTGTTGGTTTTGCTTTGAAATTTTCGGTTTCGCTTTGAAATTTAGATTTCGCTACACATATGCATAATCCTATGCTCGTAAACATATTTTCTTCATAAAGCTAAGCTTCATAATGCGACAAGAAAATCACAAAGTAAGCAAAAGACCTTATATATCCTTAATAGACGTGCGTGTTCAATTAGGCACAATTTTTCCTGATAAATATGATTGGATGTGTGATGCGGCTATGGGTGGAGGCGCTTTAAATTTAGTGGGCAGGCGTGTTATAGATTTAGTAAGTTTTTTGCTAAAACAACGCATTGTTCGAGTGCATGGTACTTTGATAAACACTTCCATCCAAAGCCACACGGTGCCGGCTAAAATATTCTCCCAAGAGGTTTTAATATGTGGAAGTGGTTTAGGAATGTTCGGTCCCGTTTTAAACTCCTCGTTTCCCTGAAAAGAAATAATTTTCTAATAAGTTATTTAAATTAAATTATAAATATGTAAACGTCTATTAATTTTTATTTTCCTTTTCTAGACAAAGAACAATTAAGGAAAGCATTCGTTATCGCTCTGTGTCGCTATCTCAGCTCTTGCTCGAAAACGTGTGTTTTCTTTTATTATTATTTTAATTAATTTTATTTGACAGATACTTTATGGTGTTAATTAAAGTTTTTTAATCTCTTTTTCATATTGTGTTCGCAAAAGTTTAAATATATAGACGCACACAGATAAGGGCAAACAGGCAAGATCTTTGATACATAAACAGAAACAAAATGTGAAAAACTTTAGTTTTTGTTTTAGTTTTGCCACCACTTGATTGTTGTATGTGTGTGTCATGTGCTCTTATTGTTGAATTAGAAGCAAAAAAGCAAAGTTTCCCAAATTGAATTTTTAACCAAACCTAACAATAAAGTTATGTTTTAATAAGTTTTCACAGCGAGAGTATAAAGATTCGCAAAGAACCAACAAAACATTTCACTTTTATGATAGAAAAACTTATGAATTCTTCTAGCTTTGCTGAAATTTGAAATATAATATATTGAATCTATTATGAACGTCAAAGGTGTGCTATGTGCTATGTGCTATGTGCTACACTCATGACGGGATGTATAGACTTTTGTCACAAAAAGTGCTTACTTATGCAATGACAATGCACTTAGAAACTCATTTCCTTTAAATTCTTCTTTTTTTTTTCTCTCTCTCTTTCTGCTCATACCGTTTAAAAGACAAAGCAAAAAAGAGTAGGTCTTAAAGTGAATGCATGCAACGAAACGGAAACGTACACTTCACTGAAGTTTTCTTCTCTTCATTCAAAAAAAAAAATGTTGTAAAGATGTTCATTTAGATTAGGCCATAATGTGCATAATACAGCGTAGCATAAACTAAGTAAGAAAGTGTGCTCGGATTAGAGTTCGTTAAGAAGAGAAGTGAAAGCAATGACAATTGTCATTAAGCCAGAAGAAAAAAGGATACAAGGTACATATTGAAGACGGATCCATCCTTTGTACATATATACGGTATTCGCCGTTTACATTAATTATATATTATATATGTATATCCATCCATGTGCACACCTAAGTCAGGTAGAGTGGGATAGCAGGCAATAGCAGACTTTTAATGGCAATCTTGCACTAAAAATAGTTGGCTTATTATTATTTGAAAATTACGTAGTGGCTCTCTACGACTTAGAGACAAAATCTATTTATTAATAAAAAGAAAAAGTAAAAAAAGGTGGTACATGTCCAACAGACAGGCGTACTCACAACTGACGTGTATCTCGGTTGGGAGTGTATAACGGAATCAACGTAAACATGCAAAAGCAGGTACCCATCTAGCAGAGAGGCTTACCCATAACCGGCGTGGATCAGTTATACGTGTGTGCAACTAAACTGACGTAAACAAGCCAGAATTTGGTACTTGAGAGTGCCAAACAATGTTAAGTTTGTCAGAAAATCATGTGTTGCATTAAAAATTAATTTAAATACGACACATCGGCTCTCCAAAAGGGACATTCCGGCTTATTAAATGACGCGCTCTCGAATTTCTTTGGACTTTTCGTGAAAACTGAGTTCGATATTTATAAATATAATAAATAAATAAATGAATAAACACAAGTAGGAAAGTTATATTCGGCGGACGCCGAATCTCGTATACCCACCACTATGTTTTTCGCATTCTACTTGGAGAAGTTCTTTTAACTTACTTAACTTAACTTAACTTTAATTAACCACGTTGTCTACCATATTCATTTTAAAATTAACCCATTTTTAGGCAGAAAATATACCCTCGTTTGAGGAGAGCACAAGATAGTTTCAAACGTTTGCGTTGTGATAAATAAACATTTAACCTCAAAAAAGTGAAAAAAAAATTAAATTTAATTATTCGTAAGTTTGTGTGCACACACAGACTTGGCTAAATCAAATCAGAATTTCACGCTGACCGAGAACATATATATTTTATAGAATCTCTAAAGCTTCCTTTTGGATTTTATTTTGGATATATTTTGGAAAAAAACAAAATGACTATAACCCCACCTTACAGTGGTGGGTACAAGAAACAAGACTGTGAATGTAACTGTAAAACAGATGCTGCAGTAAATAGTTGCAGTGCAACATTGGCTTCACGTTAAAGTGTGGGTGTGGGTTTTAAAATCACGAGTTACCATTGATTTATGTTCGCTTTTCCTAAGGCAACCACCCTCTTAGATCACGTCTACGCATTATGGTGCCACTGTTAGGGCCGTCAATGGTTAAATTTTTGCATTGACCTTTTCGCGTGCTGTGAGCGGGACATCAAATTACAGGAAGAGAAGGCACAAAATACATTATTAAAAGGGACCGGCAATTACGCATTTGTATAATACATCTGGAGATTCCAAATCGGTTTATCTAAGTTTTAATTTTATAATAAGCGGTATTTCAGCCAAATAAATTCAAAACATTTTTTGTGTCATTTTGTCAACCCTTGCCCTTGTTATTATCAACCAACCATTTCTCTAGTTGGGAAGTAACTGGAGGAAATCGTCAGACCTTAACTGGAAGTGCAACTGGTGCATTTATCTAATTTGCAGTTTAACTATTATTTAAAGCTGCCCTCAAGAGCCTATAAAATGCATTATATTTGTTAAAAAATCCAGTTAAACAGTAATTCACTTTGCCAATTATGATTTGCCACGAAAGTTTGTTTTAAAAGCCAGCAGTAACAATCTATTTCCACATGCCACATGGAAATGCTTGGTCGTAGTTATCAACGATTTTTAAAAAACAGCGGATTTTTGAGTAGCTTGGGTATATTGCTTCGAACACTTAAACGATGGTTATGCGGAGGTATTATTATTATAACTAATTTAGCCAGAGAAGAAATTGTGGGACTAGAGTCTAAAGGCTATCGGCTTTATATGCGCAAGTAAAAGTAAAGAAGTAATCAGATTAGATTGAGTAATAGTACTGATAATATGGAATCGTACAGAAAACACTTTTTTGCTATCTTGCAAATCGCTCAGGGTCGCTTACACGTGTAATAAAAGTGGAGAGAGGGAAGTAGGGATTGGTCACGGGCTAGATAAGCGTTTTGCGTTTATCGGTTAAGGACTCAGCTGCGGCCAGGTATGGTCCACCGGAGTGATATTTGAAACCGCGAACACCAACTTGTTGGTTGCGGCTTTTATCCCCTCTGCTATGCGGTATTCCAATTACTCCTCGTCAGCGGTCAAAAATTGCCTTTCACTAAAATCAAAATCGCATAAAAAATCTTAGACCATCGTCTAAGAGACCATCATTTTACCGGTTAAGAATAGCATCCTAATCTAGCAAAAATACTTTAGCGATAAGAGCATGGTGCTTAAATCAACCAAGAAGCTCGTGGCAACGGATCAAATGTGACTTCGGGATCTGCCAAAAACGTTTTCGCGATAGATAGTGAGACAGAGGCATGTCAAGCCGCAAACTCCTTAGGTTTTCATTGATAAACAAACACTTCGCGACCTGCTTCTTAACTTTACGCAACAAAGAGCAAAGTACCACAAGATGGAGAAAATAAATGGAATTGAAAGGATAATAATAAAGAAAAATATAACGCATATAGTAGGGGAAAATATTAAAACTTTTCTGTTTAAGTGGCGAGGACTTATCCAACCAAATCGTGGAAAATCCCTTTCTAGATAACAGTGGACAAGCGCATGTAATCGATTATTGAAATGAAATTGACATTACATGGAACGCAATCCGCCAACCTATGAAAAAAGTTACTGGTTTTAATAAAACTCAATGTAGGTTCGACGAAACGAGAAAGAGGCGAACCAGTAGAATCGGTGCCCTCTACTAGTATTAAGATTTTGTTCACTAATAATTATCAAAATATTCAAAAGAAAACACTTCCGGAACCCATCAAGTATGAAAAAAGTCAATAACTTTTTATATCCACTTTAAAGTGGAAACGAATAACATAAAGGCATTCAGCCATTCTAGTGGAACCAGAACAGCGACTAACTCCTTTTTTTTTGAAGCACTGCAATGAGACAAATGGCATTAAATTACTGGATTAGACAAAAAAGAGAAAAATCTAATAAAAACTAAAAGGAATGAAAATAATGATAATCACATAAAAACTTATGCACACAGATGTATAAGCACATATACACACAACTCTAATTCAAACTACAAAAAAAGCGAAATATTCCATCAAAAGACCACAATAATGCAAGCGGATAAACCGAGGAATAGGAAAAGTAAGAAAACTGTACGCATGCCTTTCAACGAAACTTATGTATCCACTACCTAATGCAATTTCGTATAGTTATGTTTGTAACTCTGTAATAATTTACTAAATAATGCTTATGCTTATATGGGCAAAGCAAGCAAAGAATTCAATGATGTTCAGTGGGTTTTCGAGGAGTATTGTGTAGAATGTAATGAGATGTTGAGACGTGTCCCTAGTATGAGAATAGAGATGGGATCGTGGCAAATTGACTGACGTAATTATAAATAAGAGAAGCTGTTATTAGTCTCTTGTGTTGAACAATTTCGAGCAGATAAACTTTTTCGATTCAATAATATATGTTTGCAGACATTTGATCAGGTCTAAACGACCGAATCTTTCGATAATTGAGTTTAGTAAATGCAGCCTTTACGTGACTAACGCCTTATAATACAATCGAAATTTGAGATATATCGCGTTAGGTGGCGATTTTTTGAAACGTACGTATACACCTATTTCTTAATGCTGAGAAATAAGAGGAAGAAAATGTGCATGATTTGAGACGATTTTCATCACTAAATCGTATAATTTTCACTTCATTTCACATTTTCCGCTTACTTCGTTGAAAATAAGAGTCGATGTCGAGAAGGTCGATTGAAAAACCCATGCGCACTGTAAGCAAAAGATTTCTACACTAGGCATTTTTGTTTTTGCTGGTTTATTCCAACTTCTTTAGAGTTGTCTTCGTATTTGTAAACATAATAGCTTTGGCGTGAAAGGTGAAAGTATTTGTTTTTTCCAATCTAAGCTTCTATTTAGTTGACTTTGATGTGGGCACTTCCTATACGCAGTATGTATTTTGGGTACTTTTGTATCCGATGACAATACGATGCAGTGCCGTCAACATTTCTCAATGGCGGCAGCCATAAATTTAACTTTTTTTCGAACACCGCCCTTGATGCGGATGTCGGGGAAGAGAGCTTGAAGAGAGGAATACGACAAGCTAAGTATCATCATTCTACATTAAATATGGCGAACGCCACATATGTCCTTTTTAATAATCCTCTTCACATGGGCCTTAAAAAAGGAGCTCGTATGCTCGAGTTCGGAAAGCTAAACAAGTCACGCGGCGGAAAGGTTGATTAATTGTTTTTTAATGTTCCCCTCCCTATTAGCATCAAATAGAAGGGGACGGAGAGTAGACCGCGGATCTGCCATAGGCTAACAAGCACAAAACGTACAATATGTATGGAGAAAATGTTACTTGCTGTCTTAAAGAATATGTTTCCCAGAGTGATCTGAAGTGCTAAAGTGCGTTTAGAAAAATTTGAATTTTTTGTGTCCAAGCAAAACAAATAACATTTAATTGCCACCTTTCAGTCCATTGAAATAAAAGAAGTTAGTTTAAGAGCAATTTTTTTCATTTACTCTGCTACAACTTTTGCTTTAATTTTTATGTTTAAACCACTATTTGCTTATTTAATTCTTTAAACTTGTTTTTAGTTGTCCTTTTTCATCGATTTCTGATCAATATACATAAATAAATCTGTCCTCATTAAATTGTCATTATTTATCTATAATTCAGTTCTATATTTCTCTCTTCTTATACGCCATTCTTCGTAAATAAATTTGCTTTCCTATAGGAAAAAAGAAAATAAAAAACAAATCTGCATATCTATATATATCTATATATATACATATATATATATATATTCATTTAAATGATTTATGAATAAAATGATACTTGTGCTCTGATTTTCTTTATGACAACTGTGGCAGCGTTATGCTCTCTGCCGGGCTGTCTCTCTCTTCAATCGACCAATGCCACAGAAAATTGAATATAATTTAATTTCTTCCAACATTGGCTTATGTATATATTTGTTTGCCTTTGCTCAAGAGTATCAATGAAATTAATGGAAATGTCCTCTTTTATCCTCGGAGATAAAGTTACTTAATGACAGTTTTATGAACGGTAAAATTTCTCGGCTCACTTCAAACATAATCATTATTTACTATACGTTTTTCATCTGTGTTTAAAGTTTGCGAGGTGCCTCAAATGAATGCGATAGAAGACTGACCCTGCATCTAAGCATTCTATTACGGCAATCAAAATGCAAATTGTAAGTTATTCTCTTACCTAATACTGAACTCTTTATATATTTAGTTTAAACCTCAAAATTTTTAGCTCTTGACTACAATAGATCTAAAAAGACAACCAACATAAGAGTATCATTTCGACTGGCTGTCGGTTTAAGCTAATCTCTGGGTCATTTTCATAACTTTCATATATCATCTCGTTACTCATATTCGTGTTTTCCATATGCTTATTGCTCCCTCTAAGTAGTAGTAGTGGATATTCAAGGTTCGTTACCGTATAACGTTCACACATTTATACATATGCACATATACTCAAGCTTGAGCATTTATTGTGCGTGCATTACCAAGTGATAAACAATACAGCAAACGGAAAGAGAAGAGAAAATTTAAATGATAGTTAATTAATAAATTAAACTGTACTCATCAGCACGCAATTATTTGGAATGACAGTGAAGTTAAAAATAGTTTTTAAAGAGTGATATACAACAACGAATGAATTCCAATGATCGAATTGATCGCAGACTAGCCGATCGATTTAAGATGTAAATGTTCGGGAGATTGCTTTCAAATGAATGTAAAATCGAAGAAAGTGGAACGAGCCGACTAACTATTTTTCTTGCAGGAGCAAACATAAACTGGGATATCGCCAGTTTTAGATAACTCCAAGCAGACATGGAAAAGTTGATGGGACTTTTAGCTGAGTCATGAGTTAGCCCCTTCAAATTGTCTCTTTCTTTTTTTTTTTGGCAAAAAATTTTGATTTAATGAGACGGTGTTAGAACCATTCGCCTGTGGTACGAATTTATTGGATTTCCCGCACTGTAAGGGAAATAATAGACAATGTAACTTTCAAGGTCATGAATGGAACGTGTGCAAATTACTTTACAAAATCTTTTGGGTATGCAAAACCATCTAAACATTGTAAGGTGCGGATGATTCAAAGTAAAATTTTGTTGCGATAAATTTGCGGTTCGAAGGAAACATTCATGAGAACGGTGTTGCTGCGCCGTCTGCTCATGTCGCATTTAAAATATCATTGGCGATTGGGAAATCCGGAGTGAAAATTGCTTACAGTATCAGTACAGTATCTACTTCCATTGGTCACTGCATCTTCATCTTTATCTATCTATCATTTTCAACTTAAACTTTGTCTGGATTTAAACAGCAGATATATCACATAGGAGTTAGAAGACATCTATTAAGTTTCGACAGCCCACATTGCTCAATGGTGCTAATCGATCTCAAATTTCAATTGTAAATTCACAATAATATCCTCTAGTAAAGCAGATGGTATTACATTGACTGGTTTATGTAAACAGACTTTATGGCCGAATTGTCACATGGTTTCGCGGAAAATAACGAGTTGGTTGCTAGAAGCGACAGCGTGTTTTTTTTAAATCAATGTTTTTCAAAGTTTGAATTTAAGTTTTCAAGTCGACCGGGTCGGAATTGCGAGTTACGTTAGTAATGCATGCAAGGAGGTGCCATAAAAATATAGTTTTTCTTCCAACAAAATGGGTCGTAATACTTGGCTAGTGTTACGCAAACAAATTCGAGAATTGCTACCAAAGCTTTGTCTTCACATGGTGCGTTGCGAATAGTTCCCGTTTCTGGTACCACGTTTGCGATTAGTTAGATTTCAAATAAAGAAAACAAACGATTGATAAAGCACGATGATGAAAAGGGAATGTAGAGGGAAGTGACGAACAATGTCCAGCCTTGAAATGTACCACGCTGTAGAACAAAATCAGCTTTAGGTTGAAGAGAGGTTGAGAGGTAAGATTCATCTCACGATTTATAGGTGGGTCTGATTAATTGATGTAGCAAAGTCCACATCGATGTCTGTTATAGTAAGTTATATACTCTGTACGGCGGTTATGTCGTGCAATGTCAAGCTTCTGCTGCTCAATTTTTGCACAAACGCAACAATTTCAATTTCAGATAGCATCTGAATCTAAGTCACCAACGGCATGTTTTTTGCTTACAACCGGAGTGACATGTATAATATTCCGTTCACCTTTCCACCACGCGTACGGGGTACAAGGCGAAATAGTTTAGTTTGCTAGCATCGTTTACGTTTTGTTACAATTTTGACGTATTGAAGAATTGTTCGATGTGACGAAAAATCACGCTTCATTAAATTCAAGGGCGAATAACATTTATCAAATATGCCACAATCGCGCACACATCAACCACACATGCCGCATGCGGAATACGCGCTAATTGATTTATGGCAGCGAGTACATAACTAATTGCTTCGAACACTGAGCAATGGCCATTATTTGAAGACCTCAAACTTTTTTCTCCTCTTGAAATTTTTGTTATCATTGGCCCGATTCGACAAGCTTGTGCAGCGGTTGATAAATATTTGAATACAATTTTTTTAAACCACACGCAATAAAACTGCTTTTCCGTATCAACAAAGAAGAACAAAATAAAATAAGTTTTTTAACAGCAAACAGCCTTAAGGTCGGTAGCTCGATTATGATTACAGAATAAAATCAATTGCTTGCAATATGTGGAAAAATCTGCAGTCAAGCAATACGCAGTGCAGTGGATAATGAGAAATCGCCAAAAATCACTGTCGCTTAAACGGACGGAAGGAGGAAACTGTTAAGAATTAACTTACCAATTTATTCACTTTGCTAAGCTTGTGTCATAACAACTTGTTGAACATGGCTTGCATCACATTGCCATATAGAAATTGTGCAAAAAGAAAAAAGTATTCGCTTTTACTTAAATTACAAAAATTACCCAAAGCTCCCTTAAGAGTCCATTAATCTTTTCGCTGTGTCAACTAGTTGTCACCTTTTTACACACATCATAAATGTTTTTGTCGATGTTCATTGTCTGCATAAGTAAGGTAAAGTAAAAAACAATAGCAATAAAATAAATTTGACAAATTATAAGGAAAAAAGCTTTTCAAACAACGGTAACAAAAAGTTGTTGATTTGCGACATACTTCTGCCCGCATACGAACGCAAGCATGTTAAACGAATGAAGAAGAACGTTATGCTTCATTGAATACGCATTTAAAACCCAAAAAGAAGACTGCCGAGGAAAAAATGGAAATGTCGTAGCTTGGTTTAATCAGCTTGATGAAGGTTATCATAAAAAAATGAAATGAAGAAAAGGGTTGAAAAATTTTAACAATGTAATCAAGTGACGTGCCTAAAAAATGTTGAAACGCTATTCGCAAGTGCTGCAATCTCCACGTTTAGATTTAGAGATTAAATAAATGTATAAAGTGTAGAGCTGCGCCAGGCCCTATTTATGGTCCCTTCTGCATACAGGCATAAGTATGTAGAGAGAAAGAGAAACAGCTTTTCGGGTAAATTGAAATATGCTTTCAATAATAATATTGATTTAATCGAACAAACATATAACGATCATTGAATGTGTATGTTGTTGTTCAAGCATCGAAGAAAGAAAAGGTGTGTCCATTCGGTATACACAGCACAAAAAAGAAGAAGTTCTTGTCAAAGTCGCGAAGTACTCCTTACTTAGTTAGTGTAGTCCCTGTTAGGTACAGGTGCCGCTGCTCTAAATTCCTATTTTTACCTATATATATATATATATATATAATATAACAAGTTGTGTGAAAATTTCGTGTAACACCCATGATAGAAAAAAGTTCATAGTTAATTAAAAGAAAAAAAATGACTTTGATTCCCGACTTATGCCAATCACTCAGGCGATGCGTGCAAGACGGTGATGGTCAGGAGGAAGTGGAAAAAGAAAAGAAATAGGGAGACGTCGAGCCGTTATGGGTGGGCGTTATGGACTCACTATAGCTACTGCATTGAGATTTGAAGGCGCGAACATCGGTTTGCCAGCCGCGACTCTTATCTCCTTCGGTATGCGGCAGCTCAAATGAGTGTCTTAAGATCAGCGCACACGAAGCTTTCGTCCCAGATATCTGCACTTTCCATGTAACCATTTTTAATGTATTTGTCTGTTACTTGCCTCCATACTTTATTTTCTGTATTCTGTACACCTTTTTTCTTCTTTCTCTGTTTGGTTGCTAATGCAAAATAAGAAAAAAGAGTATTGTTGACAACTGAGAACAGACAATGAAAATTATGAGAAGAATTCTTACATCGAGTCTCACCTTCACTATTTTATTGTGCTCCTTTTCGTTTACTTGCCGTCGTTTAACGACGTAATAAAAACCTCATTCTGAATACCGATTTGTGATAGAAATAAATTAAATATTGAAATATTGAAAATGACTAAAACTTAAGCAAAGCTAGTGACGCTAACGTTATTGAAATAATTCCCATAATAAACTATCGAAGAAGCAGTGTATTGACGTGAATGGACCGTGTTGAGAATGCAGTGTGGTTTATGGTGCTTACATAGTCAAGTGTCAAAGCCGCACACCTAACCATAAATAATTACCGCAACTTATACTTGAAGGGAAATTGCAATGATTCTTGGATTCGTCTACGGTAGTTGAAGTATTGTATGCGTAAGCAGCAAAACTCTTTTTATATCCTGCGGCCGCTTTGCATGTAAAATCAAGATGCTGCAGCACTTGAATATTATTGAATCATTTGAATAGATTTAGTTCCGGATATTATTTTGCTTTAGGTAACAGAAATATATCTACAATTTGCATATAATTCTTGTGTTCGACGTTTCTTGCTGATAAAAACGTATTGCTAAAGGTATAAAAGTGAAGATGTGTGATTGCGTGTGTTCGTTAAAAGCATGCGCCTGATCACCTATACTTACTCATAACTTGTGCAACTACTATAAAGCATTTCATTTGATAAACATGTGAAAACATTGTAGTGAGTCATGGCATACTCTACTGTTGTTCATATGACAACATTTCAAAATTAGAGGTTATATGGGAAGTGGTCGAAACAGTGATTCGATCCGAACCATTTTCAGTAGCGTTCGTCCTTAGGCCAAAACACGTCAATGTACCAAAGCTCGTCAAAATATCTAAAAAGTTGCAACCCGGTATACAACTCCTTCTGGGCGTTGCATATATCCTGGCAAACTTAGTACACCCTTGTGCCACAAGTGGTGCAGGATATAACAAATATTTGCAGAGTAATACAAAAGATTATCGCGCAAATTCGCGCGATACAACACATAAATAATTAATTCGCTATCGAGCAAAGTTTATGTTCCTTAAAAGTTCCTTAAAATAAAAATCATCAAGGCTCTTGCCTTCAAGATTAGATTTTCAAGCTAGATCCTTAACGAGAACAGCAAACCGATCCCAGTTTTGTTGAATTATTAAAAACGATGTGGTGGCTCACTTATTCCTCTCCGCCTAAAATAGATCGCTTGCACCAGAAAGTTAACATTTTCATATTATAAGAACTTTGATTAGTCAGTAATCAAGCTAAGTCGCATTTGCGACTTACGACCGCACTTCAAAGTCATTGCGGTGAGCCCAAATCTCTTATACTTAATTATATTTACTTCAGCTATTATATGATATTTAGAGAAAAAGGGAAAGATCGATAAGGAAGATTTATGAGAAGAGAATTTATTAGGCAGTGGTACCTAAGCCACTTAGCTCTTCGAAGGGTAATTGTATCTTTACCCTTTAAATATCCGCACACCGCCAGCAATTCCAGTCAAAATGAATCATCCGTCGTCTACAATCATACCATACATCACCATATGTCCGTTTCTTGGGAAAAAAACATCAGCATTCAAATTTGTGGAATAGCGCAAGTGCTCCGCTCCGCACTCTTCACCTGCACTCGCTGTTTCTGCATATATTTTTCAAAATTTCCTTTTCTAAAGAATATAATCACTGATCGTTTTATGATGCGACACGCACTGTAAGATAGATACCCTTATATGAATGATTCCAAACGTCCATGCGTCATAAGGACTATGTACGACAGATAAAACTTCAGTATCTTGGGAAACCGGTTTACTGGTCCATAAGTTCCACTCCATGAATCTTTTCGATTTGCGGAAAACGATGCTCTTTGTGAATAGCTGGCCGGCTGCTTGTACGATTTGTGGCTGCTTACTTGACTTACATTGATAAACTCGTACGAAACTCTTACGATTTTGGGAATAATTAATGATGTACAGAAGTGTGTGCACGCATTTGCGTATCTACTCTTAAGTCTTGCTGGTTCAATGCTCATTTCTTTTTGTTGGTACCCTTACCTCATCCAATAAAGCTAATTACACAAAATAATTACAGACCCTGCCAAGAACGCTTCATAAAGGGTATAGAAGGTCTAACTTGCTGGCGTGTGTGACAGGATGAGCAAACGAAAATAAATATTTTAAGAAATGTCACTGAGAAACTCATAAAAGACAAGTGGTGTTTGCTCGTTGTTCTGTGCAATGAAACCGATAATCAAAAGCCAACAATTGACCCTTTAATCATGTGATTTATAATATTTAATAATAAGGTCTGATACGTAAAAAGGTCATAACATTGTTGCGGCGTTGTGATGAAAGCAAAATGTGTTTATTCGAAGTAAAGAAGAAAAAAAAGAAGATATAAGAAATTAAAATAATGAACATAAAGGCCCCAGATAATGAGGAAAGTTTTCGTTACGTATATGAGGGCTTGGCAGGCGTTGCCTATCAAAGGAATGTGTGCGCGTCTCATTTAATGGTTACGCGTTTCCAAGCTAAAATCTAAAAATACGGTATAAACAGAAACAGCTGTGAAAATTTTTTCTTTCCCTTTGCACTACGCATATACGTGTATTTATATACTTATCTTGAAATAATTTAATGACATTAGTTAACAAAAGAAAGGGGTGATGAGAAGTACAGAACAAGACGAATTAAAAAGAAAATAAAAACTCGTAAAAAAAAAACAAATAAATTAAATTAAACCTTCGAATATAATGCATTATGATGCACTCTGCTAAGGGAGACAGACTTTTTTCTTAAATAAACGTAAAGAGACGGGCGCGTACACATTAAGTCTTAATGCAGAGGTTTTCAAATTCGAAATCGTATTGTTCCTCAATAAAATATATACTTATATCTATGCAAAGTGATGGAGGAGCGGTTATAAATATCGGACGACACTTTGAATATCGACGACACTGATTATGGAAGAAGTGGAAGAAAACAAAAAACTAGAGAAACCAGGAAAAAACGATGTAGTTCATCAAATTTATTATTGCAATCTACAGGTGGAAAGACGGGTTTGCCGACATGCGGTAATTCTATGTGAGAAAGAAGAGGCGAAAGAGATAGGGAGTGGCTGCAGCTTAGTGGGTGACGCTCGATTGGTAAGTATTATGCCTTCACGGACTGAGATCTTACTACAGCTACGATTAAAGACCAAGTTTAGTCTAACGAATTAAGATTTGAGCCCACAAACAGCGACTTGGTAATCACGAATCATTATCTACTCAGCTATGCGGCAGCATATCATTTTTCGAAAGTTTTCTCTGTTTTGAAAGTCTTCGCGGTTTGAATAAATTAATCCAGACATCCCAGCTGAATGTTTATCTGCATTACAAAGTTCTATCTTCGGGTCTCATTTTCAGAACATGTCTCTAACGCAGCCCATACTGAAGAGAGCAAACATGGTTCATTTGAATATATGAGTGATTTCAAACTATTGGAAAGATGTTTACACCTCCAACTTCCCATAAGTACAGAATCTCTTTATTCCTAATAGAGATGACGATTTAAAGTTGACAACTTCTGGAAGGAAACAGTTGATAGAGATATTAGGTAGCGTAGTGACGCAACGATCGAATTACACTCTACAAGAAAGAACACTTGCGTCTCTTCCGTGAGAGGCGCACTAAAAAAACGTTCGTGGACCTCTGATCTAACGTGTAAAGCCATATGTGCACAATATGTATGCTTCCGTTATGTGTTTAGTGTTTCATAAATTGAAAAACAAGGTTATTTTTTGAAATCAACGCAACACAAAAAGAGCAGCGAAAGCAGCAGCACTCGTAATTATCCAAAAAAATTCGAATTCTTTTGAGAGTTCTGCATGTTTCATTGTTTGTGTTCGGTCTTTTACGATTTTACGGATTTCCAATGCACATTCAGACCGGATGTTGATAATTATCTATTTGCCAAATCATCGGAAAAAAGTGCACCCACAATTGCGTGATTACCAGAAGTGCATTTAAAGCACATATTAAATAAAGTTAAATTCTCAAGCGAAGCGCTAATGATTTCAAATTTAAAAAGAGTTGCGTAAAATGTACGTTTGCCTACGATTTCGGTTAAAGCATGGAGAACGGGGTTAATAATGAGTGTATTAAAACAAGATGACCCATATATAAAAAGTATTGATCCAATGATTCACTTGGGAGCTGTATTTAAAAAACTTTATCTAAAGAGCTTTCTAGTGACGGTCCGTTGATCGCTTTAATGGTAGCATCAGTATCAGCCATTCGTCTTATATATACGCGAAGCAGTGATCTTGAACGATTCATTTCAAGAGAAGACTAAAAACTACTCTCCCAAAGTATTGATCATAGTCGGTAGTTAGACATCTTTCCACTTTTGCGACAGAATATGAACTCCGTGCCAGAACTACCCCTGCATTTTGACTGTTCTCATAAGAGCTGAAGCCCATTGGGGAAAGACTATTAATCATCCATTGAAACCGCTATCAACATAATAATAATAGATTGGTGGGAAATTTCTGTTCGGTTCTGTCATATGTTAATACCTGCTCGGCAATTATATTTGTCAGATCAAGGCAAGCGGATAGAGTACATCATGAGAGGTCTTATTATTTAGCGCACGTCCCCCGCGATAGGAGAGGGCCACTTTCAATACTCGTCATCGGTTAGCTGCGAAGTGTGGAACGAATAGAATGCTATGGATGCATAGCTGTCGCGACCACAACATCATTATTCGCAGGTTCAAATCTCAGTGCCATGTGTAGTCGCAGCTATTATGAGTGCTCAGTCGGTATAGGAATTGGACACGCATCTACCAGGCTGCGACCGCTGTCTATATTTTTCCCTTACCATAATTCGTGGTGATCATGATCATATTGAACATATAGCGAACATTCCCTGAGTGCTTGGAGACATTAAAAAAAATATGTAGGACCCTTACTTAAAGTGCAACAATGCAACTTTTGACAATACATAAATGATATCGACACTTTCCAAGCATAAACATCTTGACGACAGATATGATTGAACTGATCGATTCCCATATATATTCTGGGCATTCAAGTACTTCGTACTCTAATATAAGAGAAACAGTTTATGAAAAAGTTTTATGAAAATATTATTAAACTGGAAAACAATTTCATTTACTTCAGCCAGCTGACTAAGCTGAATAAGCAAGCCCTGGTTTGCTTATTTTAAGACATTTTCGAAGTTCAAACAAGCGTTAAAGTTACATCTGGCTGTAGCAGAACGTGTTCTACCCACCACTTCCGTTTTAAAGAAAATACATAAAAAACAAGATTTCGATGTTCTAATGCCCTGGCTGAGTACGGGGCATCCTATGCTACAGAGCCAATAAAAATTTTTATCATTGCTTCTGCTGTAGTTCACGAGTAATGCGCAAAATTACTTTCCTTTTTTTTTTTTTCTTTTTAAAGGAAAGTTTTCACTGCATTTTAGACATGGGACTCAAACGGTTTATGCAATTAAAAGCCAGTCTGAAGCCGAGTTTACAATCGATATTTTACACAGACGAGCGGGGGGCAGGCAGGCCTAGACCGATTTAGGATTTGATTTACAAGAACGCCTATCCAAGAGTCGTATCGGTTTATAAATTAAGTTCGAAACACTTTATAGCGTCGTAGTTGTCGTGTTTGTTGAACTAGAATCGAAATGGTATCCAAAGAAACTTTTGCGCCTTTTTGGATGGAATAAAATCGACTGCACGCATCAACTTGTAATCATGGGCGAGTTTATGATTAGTGCGAAAAAACTGTCGGACCAGTGATCTTAAATGTTGATCAATTATGAATCTTACCAAATACTTCTCAACAATACTTGACCTTTCTTCGAAACAGCATCGCTGCTGTTCAGGTAAATCCCACAAATAGTCCCCTCGGGGATAACAAAGCACAAGGTAGATCAAAACGGATTATTTAGTTCCAAAACAGATAAAGCGATCAAAATGAACAAAGAGGATTATGGCGTCAATTTTCTGACATGAAAACGGATTTCAATTATTGATTTTCTGGCAAATCCGGAAAACAATAGAATAAAGGTATGGGTCGTGTAAATCTCTTGAATCAGTTGGAGGTAAAAGTGCGAAAAAATTGGTTTTAGTGGTTGAGGCAATGCATCACTTCGGAAAGATGCTGTTCCCATAATCGAACTGTGAAGTATGACATTTCGCATCTTGCACCGTCTTACGTGATTCCTTTTCCTAAATCCAAATTAATTTGCATGTTACAGTAGGTTTTATGAAATGATGTAATTCCAGCGGCCTTAGTCAACGAGTCTTTTCAGAAGACCATTGGGTTGGAATAGAAATGGATAAAATTGAGAACATCTGAAAAACCATGTTATGCTTAAGAGGAGATTTATTAATTCATATGTTACGGTCTGCATTCATGTTCTTCTTGGAATTTTACTTTTCTTTCATGGATCGTAAATAACTTGCGCTATTTAGTTTGCAAATTTTATTATAAAATTTTTATTGCTTATAATGTATAATGCGCTTCCTGGTTGTTCATGTTTGCCGGCACTCCACATATGGCCGCTTATTTAATTTAATACATCGTCTCTCTCTACGAATTCAAGTCAATTTTTATTTTTTTTTTTTTGAGCTTTGCGTTTATATAAATAAGGATTTGCAGGTCAACATGTAACTAACGCGAATCAATTTTCCAATTCTCTTTACTCTGATTATATATAAGCACCTGAAATGCTGGCTTTGTACCCTGAACGCAGTTAATATGCTTGAGTGATAGGAAGACGAGATGGTTTCCCAAACAAGTTCAAGCGTTAGGTGTTATTGACTTTTTAGGGGCTAACGCCAGCTTAAAAAGATTTTTTTCTTTCTCTTTTTTGGATGGAAGGAAAGGGGATGGAGTAATTACATTTGGGTAGATTGTCAAGCTTTTATTTAAGCATTAATAAAAAAATGGTTTTGGAAGGATACTAGAAAAGCGGTAACACTTAATCTGCCGTAGGCAATAATCCTGGTCCAAATTTGAGTTACAAAAGTCGATCAATCTACACTCTTATGTCATAAAAAAATTTGAATTTTCGGCTAAAAAGGAGCACCTTTTTATTAATAAAAAACGTTTGTGTTGACTTATCGAACATATCCCACGTGATTATCAAACAAACATATCGTTTTAAAGACGATGTCAAAAATTTGATTGTTTTGTCAATTGTCTGACAAGTTCAAGTTTGTTTTTTATCACAATAATTTTTTTTTTTCATTAGTCCGCAGTCCCAGCGGCTAAAGATGTCTTTTCATGCTCAAGTATTCTTTTTCACTTTCACTCCTCGCCGATTTTTTGATCGAAAGCGCGCCTTTTGTCGCATCGGCCCGAGACTATCTCGGACGTTTTATACTTTGCATGCTGCAAAATGATGGAAAAATCGTCAAGAAAATATATAATTCTATAGCCGAATTCATAGCAAGTTCCATGACCATCGCCCTTCCAAGTATTCAGCTTCTTTGACAAAGCTCTGCTAACGCAATTTTTTTTTGGAAAGGCTTTTCAATGAGCGTAAACACTTTCCAAAGACATCCACTAGTGTATTGGAAAAACTAGAAACCAACAGCCACACTGCCTCTTCCCTGTCGACATTCATGTGGCATAGGAATTCTTGTCGTGACGCTTAGGAAAGTGTTCGAAATTTTCTAGGAAAAAAAGACGATTATATATATTTCTGCTGCATTGTCGTGTGCAACGAAATAATAGCCGATTATCTTAAGCTTAAACTTATGCTGAAAAATGTTGCATTCGTTTTTATATTACTTGTACATAGAAAAACAACAATTAAAGACAAAATCCACGTGTAAACAGATAAGAAAAAAAAGGAAGAAAAAGTTTATATATGTCACCACAAAACCATGTCCTCTTGTCTACGGGGATCCTAGCTAGGAGTTCACCATAAAACCAACTCAAGCTCGCAAAAACTTGGCAACCGATTGCAGCCAACATATTCGGTTTATTTACGAGCCCTTCGAAGCATTAACGATTAAAGGTACGCTACATAGACAGAGCGAATGTATTAAGAAAAGTTGCTTTGACAGTGCGTAAATAGTACGTTATCGAGAATCAATTATAGGTATCATCTGGATTTTGCAAGGCTCAAGGAACTCTTAGGAGCCTTCACTTGACAGTGCGTATTCAGGCATTAAAAATGAAGACATCTTGGAAAAGTATTAGAAAATGATAACACCAGAGCCATGAGGTACTCGGTGTAACCAGTGCTAATCCGAGTTTAAAAAAGCAAAAAAAAAAAAAACGCTTATTCTCCACTATAGCCAGGCGAGCACAAAGACGATTTTGAAAAGGTCGATATTTAATTTCCGAGCTAATCGATGCTAACCTTTTCTTAATAAGTAATATTTAATTTAACTTTTCGAAAATGGCGCCACGTACTTTACTATCTTAAAGACGTCCTAACAAAGTTCTAAGGAAGGGATTGACAATTGTTGTAGTTAGGCATGCTGCGTGTTGCGTAAAGTTTCGTGTAGCTATGTCCTGCTTACACAACTAGATTCGGAAAATCGTATTTTTGGGCGATTTAAAATTCTATAAAACAATTGATTTTCTGATTCTGTCACGTCCCAATAATAAGCTCGCGAGCCTGTAAAGCGCTTATTAACTTGACTAATAAGGAAACCTCTGAGTAAACAATCATTGAGTGACAGTCTATCTTTATACGGTGACCAAGATTATAGTGCGTTGCAATTCGCGTTCTTAAGTACGAAAAGCAAGATTTGTTTCTTTTTTGGTTCAATTGAACCAACACAGCAACGACGGGAACAAAGGAAATCACGCAATAGAAGCATATCCAAGTGTTGATCTAACCAAATTCACACCTAAGTAGAAATAAATGATTTTGCTGCATATGTTCACTATCGCTTTCTAAGTAATGTATACTGAGCTCCTCTGAAAGAAATTTAAGAACTTCTCTTAACACTTTAGATGTTAGGGTGAATTCTGTAAACCTGCAAAACATTCACATTTATGGGTATCCGTTCGAGACGTGCCACTTCGGAAACAGAGCCGATTGTAATCATTAATAAGCTGGAAAGGTAACTTTCATCAGATGGTCGACGTTGTTTTGCCCAATTGCGAGGTAAAACATTTTAGTCCCGATACAATCCCCGGGATTAGTTTTCACGTATTATTGCATTTATTCGGCGTAACACAACAGTGTATACAGTGCATACATCCACCGCAGCCCTTAGCTTTTATTAGAATTTATTTCTTTTCCCAAGATGCTATTCCAGTAAAGTTTCACTTGTTTCTTCCTCCTTTTTTCAAGAGTTGTTTTACTCAAAGGCATACACACATGTACATAAGATTAGAGATGATTGTGTTCTACAGCAACCGAGCTCATATATTTGTTTTCTCCAGTGACCTGTGGTCTTGCCGCCAGGGCTACTAAATCAATCTATATAACGTAGTACATACGCAAACATATTTATCGATACATATTCTCTCAGAGTGTGTTTGTTTTTTGTGTGTAGTTGAATTTATTTTTCTTTCCTTCTCTTCTTCTGTAGTGTTTTGTATTGTTTTCTGTACTTTTTTTCTTTCTTAAAGTATACAGACATCGAACGAAGGATATTTTCTTACGTTTTCTGCCGTTTTCTTTTTTTTCTTGTATAAATTTCCGGAAAAGAAAAACAATCGAATATTTTTGCTGTTTTCTACGTTCAAGAAAAAACGAAAGCAAATTGAATACTTTTGAGAAATAGTTAAAGATGAACACGATACATGTGTGTGTGTGTAATAGTGTAGATCTCAATTACGATTGCATTTCATTCTATTAGAAAGACGTGATTACTTTTTCATATGTGCGCACACATGCGCGCAAACGAACATGTAAATTGAAATTAAGGATTTTTTTCCTCATTTTTTTTCTCACACACCTCTCCGACTTTATTAATGACGACGAAACTGGCAAAAAAATTGTTCAAAATTCATTCCGTTTATTGACAAATTTAATTTACTCTTTCAATAAAAGCTGAATTGTCTACGCGAACAATGGTATGTGTGCTTAAACGTGAATCTGCATTTATTGTTTTCGCCCTTGCATGGCGGGTATGTGTATTGGGAGAAAACAAAAAAAAAAAAGTGCTGTTCAAACAAGTGTTGAAAATTTATGTGTCTACTGCAATCTCATATTAATGTTTACTTAGCAATATAATAAAATTAACGTTTTATTGTCAATAAAGTCTATGTAAGCATAATTATGTAAACGTACGCTGCGGATGTGACCGGGCAATACACTTGATGTTCGAATATATCTAAAAAAGAAAAGTTGAATAAATAAACAAAAATATGCGCATTTACTAGATTTTTACACGCTTTGCTTAACTGCCTAATTACAAATCATTGTTTGCTTGTATCAAAATAATTTGTTTAATGATCGAAATTTGATATGATTGATGGGCGGAAAGCGGAGGATATAATCATATTCGTGAATATCAAAGTATTTAATCCATGCCAGCGTATTTATTTGAAGGCATACCTTTATGACGTGGAAAACATGAAGACTCTTGCTTGCGCAGAGCAGCCATCATAAAAGGTAAAACCACTGATGTAGTGCCGTGTGCACCCCATAGGTAAGCTGTATTTACGGAAATCGCCCGTTTGATGCCAGATTGATGATTGCAGATGTTTAGTGCTTTGTGCCTCCCAGAAAACCTGTGAAGACTTTTCTTTCTCTCATTTGAACTCATAATTGTAGCTTTAAAATTCTGTCAAGTATGTCGTGCCTATCAAACAAAATCATGGCTGAAGATTTAAATTAGAAAAAAAATATACCTGAAGTACTTCCTTTTTAGCCTTTTCAAGTTTCATTTACAAATTGCCCAAATAGGCTCCTAAAAGTCCCCCGTTTTTCTAAGTCGATCTCAATAAGTGTTGGTGGCAAATAAGAAGCGAGTTTAAAGAAGACAGCAATTTGCATGAGCCCCAAAACAAATTCTGCGCATTCAAAACGCGGAGAAACATATAAGAGCCCTATAGTATTTTATTACATCTTCTCAGATCAAAATAAGCACGCGGAATGCGTCATGTGGAGTATTGTTATCTGGTGCACTTCCCGTCGGATATAAGACAATTGCTTTCAGAACCTTGCGAAAGTTAGTTGCGAACTGCAGAGTGAACAAAGTGCATTTAAGACTTGGAATTTGGTAAGCTTTCCAGAAGAAGGAAGCAACGGGTCGATTGCCTGTGCAAACTTGTATGACACGTTGGGCAGTGAAGTCGTAAATGTTCGGATCTGCCAAAGATGGTCTGCCAAATTTCATTTTGAGCATTTCAATCTTAAAGGAAACCGTTTAACCACAATTAGAAGGGAACTCGGCATCCACCATTGGGCTGCTGAGAAGCCCATCAACTATCTTCATAATCAAATGTTTTGTTTAAAATAACACAGCACTCTCGCGCTAACCTAATATCCAATATATAGATATATAAACAATATATAGATATAATATATCATGCATCTTTTACGATTTTCAAAAGCTTGTCACACATACATATACTCATTATTATCAATTCTTCACGTTTTTCCTCAGTGAGAAGAGGTTAAGAAGCTTTCGTCTGCACAACTATCGTTCATTGCCGCGGAGACAAACAACAGCATATGTAAGACAGATCAAAAATTACACCCGCGTTTTGGCTAACCTTTCATATTCTTTCAGTTGAATAGGACACATGGCTGTAACCTATCCAGCGATAAAGTTAATATTATTAAATAAACCCCAAAAATCGTCTCGGCTCCTTACTGTGTGTATGCTGTCGTCTATTGTCCTCAACCCTGTTCAATTTCGAATATAACACACCCACGACATTTGTTTTCTGCCAATGCCTTTGAGCCCTTCGATACAGCCTTGGGCTATTAAGTGGACGAGTTGATACTTTCCTCTACGTACCATGCATCCCAAATACGCAGTTTTTCGTTTTTTATTAATAACTCACGCTCAGAGGTTATTCTGCTCAGGACTTCAGCATTGTGTATGCGACCCGCACGAATTCCACGTTAACAGCACATTTTAAAAACTTCCCCTCCTTACACTGTAGTAATCTTTAATGTCCATGATTCTCGACCGTACAAGAGCATCGACTATGCAAAGCATTTCACGAAATGAAGGCGAAGGGATAAGCTAATTTCCCGGCTTGCTAGAATATTCTGGCATTTCGTGTACCAAGATCTCGCCTTCTATCTCTTCTTCTCTTTATGTCCACCCTTGTCCTCGTACGCCTGTCCCAGTCCTCGTGTGATACGGATCAAAGATTTATAAACTTAGAATCCCTTTTCACATTTTGGTTATTAATTGATAGAGTGGCATTTGCGACTTGCGATCATTCATTCGGTTTTGCTGATATTTAGGTTTATCCCAGAATTATTACCTCGATCATTTACACACACACACACACAGCTTGAAACATCGTCTGCAGATCCTATATGTTAGATGGTAGCGTAGTTGTATTGGTCGCACATGGAATGTGCATGTGAGGAATTGTCCATTGATCTTAACGAATGCTTTGATTGTTTATATAGCGTCTTGAAAGTATACCCAAAGGCAAATGTTAAAAAGAGCAAGAGACAAAATGCATCCTTGGCGAAGCCTTCTATTTATAGGTATATTATTTCTTTTGCCACCAACGCCGCGGACTCCTGCTGTTTTTCACGCAACGTATACTTTTTTCGTCAATACTAAGACCTTTCAGGATATCTATTAATTGTTAATGCTGTACTGTGGCAAACGCCTCCTTAGAATCTATGAAATAAAGAGATAAATCTTGTTGCACATCTCTTCGGTTCGTCTTTGAATAATTTCTTTACCCAACGCAAATAATGTTTTTCTTTACTTTGCTATGAGAAAGTACGTCACGACAAGTCGAATTTAGACACATTTTTTTTACTCAGATGTGTCTTATTTGACAAATTCTTATAGGCAGATTAAGTTTGAAAGACGATGGATAAAAAATATTGTCAAAATTGAGTAAATAAATGTATATAAGTATCCTTTTACTGCATCATACTGACAAACCAACAACGCGTAGGGTTCGCGATATTTGTTTTGTGAATCCGTTGGTCTACATCGGATAATAATAAAGAGAGCGTGCGTATTCCTGATCAATTTATACAGATATACTTTGATGAGGCTTGGTTTTCCCCTGAAGATCAAATTTCAACTAAATAATTTTTAATTTTCGATTTTAACGTCGTAGCGGAGATTTTTGGAGCTTGCGATCTGAAAGTTTTTTCTAAAGAGAGAAATCTACTTCCGGAATGTCTTTTCTCCATATAGAGGCTCAGCCTATTCATAATTCTATGAGATAATTGGGTTAATAAACAAAAGTCATCCCCGTAAAATGTTGTTTATCAAACTAATCTTTGCACCAACTTCAAAAATCAACTAAAGCGACACAAGCATGTCTCCAATATCTTGTGGATTAGAAAGTTTGTGCAACAGTGCACACTGAAGGTGCTGAGAAATCGTATTAACATATAATTTAGCGCGTAGCAAGTGAATCAATCTTCGCTCCACGGTTAAATCCATCAACTAAGTAAGCCGCAGGTATTAAAAAATTTTTATATTTTTTATGATCATTTTTATAAAATACTGGCATAGCGAACATTAAAAACAAAAAACGCAAAAACCAGCGAAATTAATTAAGAAAATAAATGAAAAATATTTAGAATAGATTACCAGTAAATCTCTGCAATATATTATTTTATAGATGACATAAATATATTTTTTAATTATAACGTTTTTTCAAAGCTGCTTAGTCTCTAGTAGCGAACATACATTTCGCTTCACATTCTTCTCTGCAAATGCATGCTTGATTTAATAAAGTTCTCTTAACTATCCCTCTCTCTCTCTCTCTCTCTTTCTCTCTTCAGGTCAGACAGTTTCGCTTCCATGGTATACCTCTTCATGACAAATCATACAGAAGTCCTTTCGTACGTTCCCTGAACTAAATCAGAATCCTGTTTGATTTCATTAAGAGCGGAACCGTTTTGCAATTAAATGGTGTAGAAAAATTTAATAAAATACTCAAAAGAAAAGAAAGAAAGTAATAATAATTGAAAATCACTTTATCATAAGCAAGTGTGTGTTGGTGGTGTGCCAGTTGCGAGAGCACGTTGTATTGATGCACTTAAGTATTACATGTGAATAGTGAGTAAACGTTCAAGTGTCTGGTAAACAAAAACATAACACTAACAGTCGCTTATGTCTGAGCAAATGAATTTATGTTTGTATGTTTGTCAAGCAGATTTTCTTGATTATCCTTTGCACTCATTTTTTGTTATTTTAATCTTTTTGTTTTTTTTTTTCTATCTTATTATTATTGTTATTATCATATATTTTTTCTTTTCATGTGTTCTTACTTAAGCTTCTCTCTCGTAGACGCTTGACATAACCTCATTTTGTTGCGCTTCCCTAGCTGAAGGGGACAACTGTTTAACTGACAGTAGATTGAAGTGTCTCGTATTGTTTCCCCGAAGCCTTTTTCTTTATTATTCAATATTGCTTAAAAGTCTACTATTTGCACTTCTTTAAGTGTGCGCGCATTTTTTTTTTTTTTTTTTTTCCTTCGTTTTAGGTAATTATTGTGTTTATCACCGTAAACCTTTATTTTATCACTGTGTAGAGCAATTTCAGCCCAGAGCTGCGCTTAATAAGGAAAATTGTAGTGCGTTAAGAAGGATTAACGGAACAACGAAACTCAAAACTGAGTATTCGGAATATTCTTTTGCTCTTTGCGTGACTTATATCCTGAGGATAGCAGCGTCAATTTTGAGACCAGAAGAAAATAAGTTCGCCTGAGAGACGTTGTAAAAATTTGACAAGATCAGCATACGGATATAAGATACCCTATGTTTCAGCTATTTGATCGGCAAGTGATAAGTAACTTTGACGTGTCCTCGGTATCCGAGAGAAGGACCGCCAGACCTGTGTACCCAGCCTCCTTAAGTTGACAGCCAGATTTACTCCCTTCTGTCGACGTGAATTGAAGGCAGGTTTAATTTCAATGTAAGGCTTGTTAGTGAACATTTTTACATCTTATCCTAATGATAATCTTCACTTAGCTTAGCGAGAAATATTTAAAAAGAAAATTAATCCCAGGCGTGTAATTGAAATGCTACTTTTCTCCCGAATAAGATTCTTATAGGAACGCATATTAAGCATAAAATCCTAGAAGTTCGTTTGTTCTCTCTTATATTTTCGTTTTCCTGTTCTCTTTGTATTTGTATGGTGTTTATAAGTAGATTTTACACAGAACATACAAAGTACGCGTCATAATGTTCAGCTTGAAATTTATAGTTGATTTTCGTCCATTCGGTTGATAGTAAACCTATTAGTTAAGTAGTCGTAGGATGCATGTCATTAGTATTCGGCTAAGTCAAGGCATTCTTAACATTGACGCATTTACGACTGTTTTATGGAATAAAGGCTGAATGATTCCGAATATTATGTAGACAAACTTGTTCAAGTGATGTACTTAGACAAGTTAGTGAAGGCGTAAAGTTTTGCCCTCTTGTAAAGCAGATTCGCGTATTATTTATATATTATATGAAACTTTCCACCACTGCTTAATGATTGAGTTTAAACGTCTCCAGATAAAGTTATGTGCTTTCGTTTGAAACTGATATTAGTTTCGTAAAAAGTATTGCACGGATGCAAATCTACATTGAAAATATAGTCTTGGCTTTCGAAAATAACTCAAAATAACTTAGTGACGCGCAGGAACTTTGTTCGGAATGAGTTTTTATATTTTAAGAAAGATATGTTGTAAGATAAATATGTTGTATGATAACGAAACCTGGATCAAGGTATTATTTGTAAACAGTTTAAACATATTCCGTGAAAGAGTACCAGGATGCTTGTTGAATCTAAGGGAAAGTACATGCCGATCTGGCCCGATTTTTGCAAAAATATGATTCATTCCATTTTATTTTTCTAACTTATTGCGCCATTACGAGGTTCGTTTTTAATACGAGAAGTAAAGCATAGTTTTTGGTTCTAACAGTTTGCATCGTGCTTCTATGTATATGAATGTACACGTATATAAAGACATACTTTGCCTATGTGTATATAACGGAAAGACGCACTCTCTTTCTGGACCTGTGCATTGTTTACGGTTTTATTGAATTTTGCCTATGTGTATATAACGGAGAGACGCAATTCTCTTTCTGGACCTGTGCATTGTTTACGGTTTTATTGAAATGAAAATTGAAAATGTAGCGCAGTTATGGAAGACATGCAGTTGATTTTGTGTATATGCATATAGACGGTTCACATGTGGATCGTGAGAAGACTAGCGATTTGAGCTGCTACGGCTTTTATATTCAAGGATTTGAGACACGTATCCTGCAAGAGACGCAAGAGATGTAATCCTTTTTATGTCACCTAATAAGAGCCCTACCTTTTACCGTTTACTTACTTAGTCACCAGAAGCAATTGTCACTTGCAAATGTAATAAGTGGGATGGAATTTTGATTTTTCTATACCTATTTGAACGGATTTCTGATGAAATAACCATTGAACACCTGTCTTCCGTTAATACAAAGATGGGATGAATGCACCAATATACAGATTGTCACATTTTAAGAAGAGTAATTCCCCGTACTTGGCTGTATTAAATATATAATACAAAATCTGGTATATACGTATAACCAAACAAAAAATAGCGCGTCGGTCTGCGGTTGAAGGAAACAGTGCAGGATACGCAAAGAGTCTCAATTTGGAGAGAAAATTAAAAGTGCGTGAACGGAAAATCAAATCAGTTGTATAAACAAAGAAAAACAAGAAGGTTCAAGAGGAAATTGTAAATGAGAGTTCTAAGTAGAGTATGATGACAAAATGAGAGAAAGAAATGAAGAAGCAGAGAAACAGATAGAGAGAGAGAGAGAGAGAGAGAGAGATAGGGAGAGAGAGAAATAACGAAAGAGAGACTAAAGCTGAGAAATGAAAACATATGTTTTTTGGAATAACGGTAGTATGGTTATTTTTATCGCTTTGCTCACGAAACAATAAGCCACCGAAAATGATTATTTTCTTGTGGGAGAGAAAGAGAGCTTGTTTATTACCCCTATCGCATATGGTATATTGGTATATTATTGCCTTATCCAATTGGTGGTGGAAAACGAACGCCGACAATCATATGCAGGATTTTTCCCCAAAAAAGCACTTGTCACGCTCTCATTGTATCGTGTGCGCTGCTAGAGTCAGGACTTCTGGTCTACCAAGAACGGTCGTTTTTCCAAATCTAAAGTGAAGTGAACAATATTTTGCCTGTTTCTTCAAAACTCCTTCATATATATGTGCATTTACATATATAAATGTATATATTATTATATATATATATATGTATATATATAGATGGATATATATATCTATATATAGTAAATAAGTTTCCAAAATAAAAAATTATCGAAAGCAATTTCTCGTTAAAAGAAATTTTAAAGTATATTAAAAAAAAAAAGAAATAAAAATTAAAAATAGTAAAAATTCTTTTAAAAAATTTTCTTCGAAAAAAGGTTTTAAAATAAGTTAAATAAAAGAGAAAAATTTTTTGAAGTGGTTTGTGAAAATTTATCAAGAAAGAAATGTGATTTCTTTTAACAAGAATTTAAAAACCCTTAAGAAATTTTAATAAAATTTTAAAAATTTAATAATAATATTAATTAAATGTTTTTAACTCTAACCTGAAGAAGGAAAAAAGAAAAGAAAATCAATAATTGGGATTAACTGCGGCTTGTTCTCGTTTCGGTGAAGAAAAAGAAGGATTACCATTAACTACAGCTTTATTTAGATAAAGAAAAGTAAGATTTCCATTCGTTTACTCAAGAATACATAAAACGTTTTTCATCTTTAATTTATTCAAAAAGATTTCCAATAATTTTTTTTTTTTTTGCCGACTTTAACACACCTTAGCCTGTCTATATACATACCCAGAAAATACGAAACGAAAAGAAACCGAAGCAGGGTTGAAAGAAGGAAAACATGAAAATAAAAGAGCACAACAAGAGTGTGTGTAGCAAGTGTTTTGCCAAACATTCGCATAAATTTGTATCAAACTTACGCGCGCATGCACTTGTTATAGCAAAAAGGAAGGAATTTAAAATATTTTTCTCCGTACACAATAAAGCGATAGAAGCCGCCATACCCGCCATATCCATCATACAATTGGCATACGTTGGCATACATTTACTGTATGTTTAATAGAAAACATATACATTATTGTTATAAGCCCATGTGCTCGCGTGTGACTGCGGGAGTCGTTAAGCAATCTATTGATAATTAACTCTTTGCGGCTCTTTCGTTCTCTCTCTCTCTCTCTCTCTCTCTCTCTCTTTTTCTTTTTCTCATTTCATTTTTCTTATCCACGCTCTTCTGCTTGCAATTGCGAACAAACCGTCCTACTACGACTGCTACTACTACTACTACTACTACTACTGGTACTACGACGGCTATGACTATGAGTTTTAGGCCAGACATTTAGTGTATAAAGGGAAAAATCGATCGTTCCATGTCGACTTGTGTAAGTTTATCAGTTTATCAGTAAACTCTCCACAAACTTCTGCTTCTATTATTACTGTTTGTTGTGCTTGTATTTTCTTTTCGTTTTCGCAGGTTTTCGGTGAAACCTTCCTTTTTTTACTACAACTGTTTTATTAATACTTTCTTTTTCCCGTCTTCTTCTTCCAAACAATGAGAAGAATAATTTCTGAAGAGAGCAGAATTTCATTTGCAAAACAACAATCGAGAAATTGTTTTAATGTCGTGTTTGTATATAGCTTAGTGTGTGTTTGTGCTTTACTTACTTATTTATAAGTGTTTCCTGTAGTTGGGGGTTCAGTAGACTTTTGCTTTTTAGCTTTGCTTTTCGTTCCTCCGGGCCTTTTGTTTCTTTCTACGGTTTTTATGTTGTTGGAGGTTATGCTCTACACATTTACAGATTCACTTGTATGTCGTCGCCGTATATGCGTATGAAAGTGTATTTGTATGAATTTGAATGCATGAATTTTTTTTTTTTTTTTTTCGAAAGAGAACTCGTTATTCATGTGCTTTCATTTTCTCGGGTCTCTTGTTCTTTTGCTTTTGTAATATGCAGTAATTTTTTTCCTTTTGTTCAAAATTTGTTTTGACTTCAAAATAAAGTTGGGAAGTGGGAGTAATAATTAAAAATATTTATAACAACTTTATTGTAAAGATCCACCCCTAAGGAGGCCACTATCTGAAAATTAAAAATATTAGCAGCTCTTCAATAGGTACATGAAGAAACACATTGTTAGGTTTCGCAGCAATTTGTGAGCATGAAATAGAGTCTAAACCGATATAGCTTAAATCAGCTAACTGCTATAGATAGTCAGAAGAGTCTTATAATTCGATCAATGTTTCTTCCATGAATCCGATTTGCCAAAGAGCCCCCTTCTCCTTTGGTAAGCCCAACATGGGAGTTATGGAAGTTTTAGGTCCAGCAAACGTCAAGATTAAAGCCATCAACACTCCTTTAGTTGATTTTTCCCAGAAATGGTAATTAAAGTCGATCATTAATGGTTAGTAAAAAATTGTTCTACCATGAATCAACCACGTTTTTGTTGTATGAACGAACTATTAAGATTTATGCCTCACAAAAGTAATGAAATAAATAAAGTGATCGTTCGGCAAGCACTCTGTCTTCTTTTAGATAAAACCATAAGCGAAAATCCAAAGTGAGAAAATATTCTCTCTCACAAATATATGTGGGGATATATGTAATTATCTATTACAGGTCGTAAATACGGTACTAATGACCTCCAAATTTTTCGAGGAGTGCGAAATAGTTGAAATAAGGTCCACTCCTAAACAGGGCTCCTCCGTTTCACATAATAATCTTCTATCGATTAGCATCCCACCCTGCCTCTCTAAAGTTACGGAGCATATCATGACGGAACAAGTTGATTCCTCCTTGAATAGCAATAATGCCCTGCATAATGCCCAGTTTGGTTTTCGGTCTGCACGTTGCATTTCCAAACTTTTAATCTCCCTCACGGAGTCCATCAGGGATAACATCAATGTTGGTATGAACTGTGTTCTTGTCGCTCTTGTTTTAACAAAAGCATTTGACAGAGTCCCATACACTAAACTTGTTAACAAATTGTATAATAAATTCAACTTTTCTCGAAGTGCTTGTAAACTTATGTGTTCGTACATTTCGAACCGTAAACAGTCAGTGAGACTGTGTCTAGTTTACCGCAAGGGTCCATTTTGGAATGATTTTGACGCTCTGCTTTATATAAAGTCTGTGTTTTTTTTTGCAACTACGCAGGTGGAATCTCTCTACTTTACAAAGATAATACAAATAAATCGGATTTGCTCGAAAATAATATTAACGAGTTTTCAGCAATTGTTAACCCCTAGAAGATAGATGATATGCTTTACATTAACTCCAGCAGGCTTAAATCCTTATTCTTCGATTAATATAAGAATATCTGGATATGATTGATCTCAAGCTTATCTTTAGTTCCCACATCGGCAATGTGTCTGCTTAAGTTGTTTTACGCTCCGAAAACTCCGAAAACGCTTCGATATCTGCCTTTGCGGTTTAAACATAGCATTGCGCATTCGCTCGCTATGACGCATCTTTACTATTTTATTGAAATCTTCTCTGCTTGCCCAAGGTATAGCTTAGATTGGCTTCAAAGTATAGTTAACCGTATAACACGTTTTGCTTATAACGTCAAATTTAGCCACCACATATCCGCCTTCGTTCATGCTTTCGTAAAAATCTCCTTTCTCGATTATCTAAAATTTAGGCCGTTTATCTACCTCTACAAACCCATTCGATCTCGATCCCCAAACCTTTTAATAGAAGGGCTGCAGTACTCTAGATCGAATAGAAACCCTTTCATATTAATACCACGTTTGTCTAAGTCATCAGTCGAATGATCTTTCACTGTTCGTGTTGTTAGATATTGGAATGCGTTACCATTGAGTCCGAAATTCTTTAATGATTGTTTGGATACGTTGCGAAGAAAATTGATGATCACGGGTTTTATGGTGCAACATAATTATATTACGAGCCATCGTGCTGCTTTATATACTCACTTATGTTGCAGTTTCTTTTTCCACACGAAATGTATCTATGTAGCTATGTGTAATAGGCCTACGGCTTAATAGTTAGTTAATAAATGAATAAATGAAAGTGATATGTCCACTTGACGTTCTGAAAAGTATATAATGAAAAATTGCCAAGCAAACAACAAACAAACCCACGAACAAGTTTAGTGCAAACTTAGTTCTGACGTACGTCGCTTTCGCGAGGTAACATTTTAGTTGAGCTTAGCTTTTTGTATTGCGAGATCTAGCAGAAGGAAGAAAGCCGTCTCCCCAGACCGTGTTCGCGGCATACTTTCTTTCTTGGATTTATCCACCGCTTGGCAAAGAAATCGATTATACTTCCTATTTAACACCGTGGAGACAAGTGGAATTAACTACTGCAGGATTACATTTTCTATCTAGAAGAATGTATACTCATAGTGTTGGGACGCCCGTCTTAATCCATTCCATTAATCCATTGTAATATTCCTTTTACTCACAGCTGCCGCATTACCGAGTAGGCGAGATTACCAAGCCGCGAGTTAAAGTCTCGGAGTGCTTTGACTGTACTTGCTCGTTGCTATAGTGAGTGCTCAATCTAGTGCGAGCCCAGCACTTACCGCTTGGGCACACACTCAATGGCTGCGTCCGCTTCCTATTTCTTTCTTCTTTCTAACGTCTTTCTGACTATCAACGCGAGGACCATCTCCTCCGTGACTGGTAATACTAATCAAAAAAAACATTATAAATATAACCGAATATATTTTCTTATCATTATCATTAATGACGACTCGATAAATTGAACTCCATTGCCGATTTATATTCCTCTTGCGCAACGACACTCACTATGCTATACGATCGGATTGCACATTGATCTTCATTCTGACGACATTCAAGCTAGTGATATATTACACAGCTACACCGGCACGACACAATTAGTAGAATTGATTCCATGATTGTATTCTGCAGCCAGTCCGTAATTGAAAAAAATCATTACATAAAAAATTTGTCATTTGTAACATTTGTAACATGACATATTAAGTGTGGAAAAAGTGAATGTCATGGGACCATCTTTTGATCTGCTGCAAATGTGGACGTCTTCCCAAAAAGATAACTTTCATGTGAAAGTATGTTATGTAGCAAAGAGTTTCAACTTTTATTCTTTTATGATAAAAGTTGGTCCACGGAATAATGATTTCTCTTATAAAATAAATAATTCTCTTCATATTTACACACAAAACTATACTGCAGGCGTAGTGGATTAGGGTATTTATTGCTACGCGGATAAAACGCTGATTCTAAAGAACAATCAGAAGCGATTGATAATCGAATGCGGTAATAAAGCTTGGAAATTAAGTCCTTTTTACTCCTAGGTCTTGAATTTTCATATGCTTCATCTTTAATACCTTCGAACGGAGCAAGCACTTACAGCAGTGAATACACGTTTATAGTGATTGCTCTTTTTCGTTACATTGCAGAGCTTATGCTGTCAAAAAAAACCCGTTTCTAGCGTTTTAAGTTCACTTAGAACAAAACAATCGCCAGTTCATTCTTTCCTATTAGTTTTTGATGACAGCTCGTGGTACAAAAGCAGCTTATTTACGATGCGAATGCTTGAAAATTAGATCGCATGCAATATATAAATATCGCCCGATATATATACCTAAGCACTCCTTTTCTGTTTCTCCCCTTTTTTTTTTAACCACTATCACGTTGTACGCATAGGGAATATCCGCTGAGCGATTGGTCATTTTTAAAAAAATATAAAGTTGAAAAGTTTCTTAGATAAATACATTGATGTGCACCAGGTTCTATGTGCATATATTATGTGGACAGGAACAGACGGCTAGTTGACTTCATAGCGTTTACAATAGGGAGTGTGACAGACTGCACCTGCAATGTTATATAGTCCAAAGCTTATTAAGCCCATTATTAACGAGCAAAAAAATTATATTCGGCTAAGGCCGAATTTTTTTATACTTATCAGCAGGCTACGTGTCCTTTGACCAATTTGGCCCATCTTTAACGGCGACCTGCGTGCAAGAATTTCCAAGTTTCTTACCAAGCCTGATCTTGATATCTTCATTTTTATGACCGGGAAAGTGTTAACAACACACACCAAGCAATATACACTTCGCAGGGTCTCTGTGAATTCCCTTTGGGTGTTGTAAACAAGGCAACAAAATGAGTATAGTTTCGTCCTCCAGTGGTGGATACAAAAATGATAAAAAACTTAGTCACAATTGCTACCGTACACCAGGTTCTCTGAGGGCGTGAATTAAATAAGTAAAATGAATGCCTGGGTTTTGCAGAAGGTCATTGCAGTGTTTACCACTTAATTACAGGGCTAATATTCTAGAAATTATTGAAGAGTATAACTTGTTCACCTAATTATTATCATGAGATTTACTTTTTGCAAAAAACATCGCTTGCAAAGTCATTCGTCAGTTTGCTTGGCCGCCAATACAAAATGAAGTCATTATTTTTATATTAATTGTAGAAGGAAAAGTACTGCCAGTCTCGCCAAGGTGTCTGCATGATATTTACCTTTTGTACAATGCTGGAAGTAGCCAACACAGCCAGTAGAGAAAAAAAGATCGGACAAATATTTGCATAAAAACAGAAAAACACTTAAGACAAGTGAAACGATTGCACACAAAAAGTCAAAGGATGATTGTAACAAGCTTTAGTCGAATCTTCAACACGCATCTTTTATTCGGTTATCTGAAAAAAAAAGAAACTTGATATCTGTTGCATTTGCTATCAACTTAACCAAACGGACGTCCTTGCTTTAAGTAATAAGCGGATTTTTAGATGTGGATACGATGATAGTCTTTTCGATTTGTATCCCTTTCGTATTAATAGGCAAATTACCAGTGCTGGATATATTCCGGATATCAGAACAGATTGCCCCAACGATTTTGTAAGAGACATTTATTAAGCATTGTAGACTATAAGAAAGAAGACGTGTTAAAGGAACAGGACTTTGATTCAAATTTAAAACATTTCAGTAAAGTTCGCTTAGCTTTTTCTCTGCATGGCAAATGGAATGAATCGCCTGATCTACAATGTAATTTATAGGTAGCTCAGTATTCAATACCATAAGCAGAGGCAATCTGATATCTTTTCGCGGGTTTTTTTTCTCTAGTACCACATCAGCATTTAAGTGTTTAGCTCTATAAACACGTTTTGTTAAGTAGTTTTTATTGCTTTCTTAAAAATAAATAGCATGGGTTTACTTTTGTGGGATGGAACAATAAATTTAGTGTTAAATATAGAGTAACTACGGGTAGTAATTGCAAGTCTGAATTATGAAGGGATTGCAAATAAACGCCTTATTATTAAGTTCGCATGCGAAAAGGTTCTTTTATATCTTTTCTTATAAGCTCTCAATACTCAAAAGTCGTTTAACTCACACAACAAATACTGTCCAGCTTTTGATCGCATATGGATAGGTACGTGTGCAATAATTACGATGTTGTTTAAAAATCATAAATCTTCACATTGAAATTTTGTACAAACTTTTACTTTTCCTTCACTTCACACTTTATTCTGAAATTTATATTAATAGGCTCTTGCATTTATTCTGATCATTTTCTGACTTGAAGAAGTCATTTATTGAGAAAATCTGCTACAGTATGTGTGCATAAAAAGATTTTCCATCGTTTTATACAGCTCTTACGCATCTTGCTGACAAGGTGACGACACCGTGTCGAAAGAACGGAGTTGGTTTGGCAGTGATCCCATCATTGATCCATTTCCGCACTTCTTCAACATTTCGAAAGCGCGTACCACCCACGGCATGTTACATCGACCTGAATAAGTGGTGATCAGAAAGCGCTGTGTCTGGGAGTACGCTGGGCGCGGCAGGACTTCCTAACGTGCAACGTTGGAACGGGGGTTGCCATGCAGAAGGATGACTTTTCGTCTGCTAATCACTGTTGCCGGTCTTTTTTGCAACAATACATCGTTTCATTTGCTTAATTGATGTCAGTAAATATCCGCATTAACCGTTTTATTCGGATTTAGTAGCTCATAATACTCTACGCCTTGCTGATCCCACCGCTCCCGTGCTCCTAACTTCCGTGGACTAACTCATGACTTTCTGCGCTTGGGATTGTCCACTTTTCATCGCCAGTCACAATGTGCTAACGAAAATTCTTCTGTTTTTGCCTGCCAAGCAATGAAACCGGCATTTTGAAATGGGCATCGAATTGCACGCAAACGTTTACAAACAGTGTATTCCCCAACTGCTAAGTTGTTCGAAAGTTCATTGAGAGTTTGAGCTGGATTCGTCCAATAAGTCTTGCAAATCGTTTTCTTCCATATATTTTGGTCCTCCAGGCTACTCTTTGCTTCATACCAAATATCGAAAGTAGTGAATGTCGAAAATGCAATTTTGAGCGTTCCCTGATTAGCGCCTGTAGGCAGTGAACAATTCAATAATACCAAATAAAAAACTGTTATATTATGTGGAGAAAAGTCAAAAACACCGGATTTTGTAAGGTTGATACTTCGCATTGCTGTAACATTTTCGCGAGTAGATGTCGCTGATCAAAATACATGCAAGAACATAATGATTCTTGAAAAATAAGGCAAAACGGCAGGAAAATATGAAAACAAACGGTTGTTATAAAATATAAAAGTCTACTTATTTAGAGATATTGGGTGTCGAATGAGTCCATTTTCAATTTTATTTAAAACAAAAACTATCAAATTCTCAGTCGTGGTTATCAAACGGAATAACAATCGAAAATGTTTTAAAGTGTAAAATATATTATTATCTTAGCAGAGATCCGCCTGAGTGGCCGAGTAGACAAGTGTCTCGACTAGCAATTCCATGGCCGTGGGTTCAAATCTCAAGTGCGGTAGAGTTTTTATAATAATAATAATAGTAATAAAAATAAAAGCCGGAAACCCCCTAGATGCTAGTGCTTTAAGACTTTAGTCTTAGAATTTATTCTCTGGCTAAATTTATAATAATAATATCTTAGTAGAATAAGCTACAATGACTTGGGTTTAGATCAAATAAGTGAAACAGGAAGAACTTCGTGGTATCTGCCACGCAGGGTAAACAAACAGGAAAACCGCAAGGTTTCTCTCAGGAAAGTTCTTCTTTGTGGTCAAGCTGAAAACTATAGCAATAATTATTATGAAAAATTAACCAGAGTGTGCTTATCTTACGACGCACTCAACACCAACGTCTACCGCAAGAGATAAATGCGCAGGAAGGAAAACAGTTCCAGTTGAAGGTAGAGCAAGCTAATGTAAGCGAGTTCTCAAAATGAGAGCATATTTAACAAAGCGTCGTCAAGGTATATTCGCCTTTGGCTGCATAGTTGATAACCACTAGGCCATGTAAAGACGACATTTTTATTTTAAAGAGCGCTGTGAAAATTACTATTAACTTATCATAATTTCATCGTTTCACATTATTGCACCACTTATATGTATATTGTAATATGTTTAAAGTTTTCCTATTAGGTTGTTCTTTATATTATTATGCAATTGTTGTTAATATCTCGCAGCACCCTTATGTTATTTGCTTTGTCAGTTTGCAGATCGTAGCTTGTTTTTTGAAACGAATAAATATATTGGAAAAAGAATTTATATTAGATGCTGTGTAAAAGAGGAAATTGCTTGGGCAGGTGCATTGGAAATGTTGGGAGAATGTTATGCTGATGAGCCCACACGTAAGCGGGTAATGCAAAGTTTCTAGCAGAAAACTTTTCGCTTCTTAATAAACTAAGTTTCGCGACATATTGCAACAATGGAAAATGCGGAAATTATATCCGCTTTGGAGAGTGAATTCTGGCGATATTCAAGACAAACCTTATCCTGCAAATATTGATTATTGTTTCGTTCTAGTCTGAGAGTCATCGCTCAATACGTTTTATCAAAATTGGTTTACTTTTCAATAGGGAATTTTCTCACCTCCTTTACTTTAGCAGAACCGAGTTAGATATCGCAGCTGCTCCATTTCGGCATCGAATTTTTTGAGGGCTGTGGCAAGTGTCAGTGACAATATTCACCTGCTAACAGAATTTGTAAGTTTTCATGACGTGTTCAAACGTAATTCCCTGATTGATCATTTTGCAAGTACGTGTACCACCTAAGTTGCTCCACTCAGATTCTCTTGTCTATTCTTTTTCTGCCCATTTTGTCGAAGCAGGCAGAGTTAAGATAAAAGGCTTTAAACTAACACATATAAACTAAAAACTAGGGACTCAGAGTCTAATTGTGGATATACTAAACAACTTTTATTATGGTTCAAAACAAGCAAAACCACTACAGTAAACCACGCCTCACCATTGAATACCGTACGAAAATGCACTAGCGTGACATTAGTCCACTTTACGTAGCCCACATATTCCTCTTTGTTGAAGCATGCTATCTTCACCCTTGATTCACGGCTTTGCTAAAATAATCGATAATCGGTCTGCAGTGGAAACTCGACAAAGTGATTACAGAAATAAAGTCAAATAGAAAATACAAATATTTATGAAAGGGTGAAACCAGAGTTTATGTTATAAAGAATGCGAATAAATAAAACGTACGTGTGAGTTTAGCGAAGTATTGTGGAAAGTCCAGCTTGCTGATATGTCTAAAACCACATAGTCAAAGTCAGCAGAAAAATCTCATTTACTTGCGTCGTTCACGCGACATCATCAACATATATACCTTTTCCGCTAATCGGTCCCCCCTAACCCCCTCCACCCGTTCCAGCTTATACGTAGAACATTAGATGATCTCCCGCCGCTCTTCTGCGTCATATTTTTTGGTATAATTTTTCGATATTTTAAGGAACTTTTTAAATCAATTCCGAGATATAAAAAAACTGGAACTGTATTTCTCTAAAATATTTTGTAATTAATTAATTTATTGTCTTACGCATGTAATGAGTCGTACATAGGTGGGATTTCGGTGGTAATGAACACACTACATTGCATTGAAATTATGTCTTTCTTATAACTTTCCGTGCCTTTTGGGACGTATTACAAATCTGGACTAATGCATAACTCGATTTGTACATTGCACCCATTTCAGTAACTGCACTGCAACTGTGCATAGTAATATAGACCCCGTTTTCTGTTCTTGTGGTGATAATTGAGGACATTCACTTTGTTTTATACACGCATGTTTTTCAATAATTCCAACTCCAAAAATGCGAACTGTCTGTGGGGGATATCCTCACTCTTGTCTGCTATGATGGATTTCGCACTGTTTACAGAAATCAAGCAAAAACGAAGATCTCGCCTAAAAATTTGCAGAAGAACTTGGAAATCACCCAAACTTTTCAAAGGACATTCCCACAACGTCCGTACTGCTATGCAACAAAAGGTGTGAACACCTTTGTTTTCCATGTGCTCGTTAGTCATAACGTGCAACGCATACACTATAGAAATTTTTCCCTTTTATTCTGAAAATAGAAAAGATCATCCGCGCCCACCCCTTACCGTCAAGTATGAAAGTTCAGTTCAATTCTGCTTCTTGCAGTCTTTTCTAGGATAATGGTGATTCTGTTATGCCCGAATATAATTTTCGTATTTGTTTTATTTGGTCGTTGTACGTATTTTTTACGATTTTTTTTCAATTCTATTTGTGCATATACGCTTGACATTTGGTAGAGTGCTACGCTTTTTCATGTATATATGTGTCACAGCAATTCTCAGTAGTGTACTATCCAGAGTAAGAAGTGTGCAGAAAATTAAGATATTGTTTTGGTTACTACGACAGCCGAACGAATATTCAGCATTAGGGTCTTTATTCAAACTTGGACATGATCTACTCCCAAATACGCCCACGTTAGCTAAAATACCCTCAAACAATCCCTGAAGGAGTGAACAAGGGCAATTCTACAACTTGAACTGAATTGAAAGGATTTTGAATGTAAATGTTTACCTAGCGCGGCCTTCTCACAGTGGAAGGGGCTTTATTAACAAAAATCTTGATACGTATATATATTTACCTCAGCTGGGAGACACCTAAGAGTCGTCTTTGTTATAACGTGATGCAAATACAGTTTCATAACTCCGTAAGATTCGTAACTGATGTCGACATGGCAGAGGAAAGGGCTAAGCGGGTTCTTATATAAACGGAATATTCAAAATTTATCTTAATTATCTCTTCTAAAATTCCAACAATGGACAAACAGAGCAATTGGTCAATGGAACTAAATAAGAAGACTAAACGAACAAAGTATGAAATGGCTATAGAACGACGATCGAATGGGTTTGAGCTTTCAAGTTTTTATATCTATCCATTTCCTGGGTTCCACATTGGTGACATGTATCACTTCTCGCTGTAGACAACATGCGACATACTTAAGATAATTTGCTGGTCTAGCTTGGTCGACATCGAAAGTTCAAAATTTCTATCAGCAGATAATATCTCTTTAATGGGTCGAATACTATTTCTTGATATATTTCGGCCCATAAATCACCTGCCTGCGAATATCAAAGCACAAGCTTCAGCTTAAAATATCAGAGGAAGCAAATTTTCTCACATCACTTAATTCTTTCGATTAACAAGCGTCCTAAGTGAAATGCAAGACCAGGAATTTTACAGGCTGCAAGTTGAGGTACATTTTACGCCCTCATAGCGTAGCTTTGACTATAAAATTTGAGTCATCTTTAGACATTTGTTAATGTTCCCTTAAAGGGACACAGAAATAATACGACTTGTGTTCGACGGTTATATTCAAGCTTATGTGTAATATATTTTTTTTTTTTTGTTAAATACAATAACCTTTGCGGTGCATATGGAAACGATTCGGCGGAAACTGAACTTAATCTTTTTGTTTTTATGAGACATTGCTTAAAAAGCATTGATCACAACGGAGTTGATATCAGAATGGCAAGAGCTAAACGTTGAGTAAGGCTCGTGGAACTCAAACAAATTCCAACTCAAATTTCATAGCAGGACTGACGTTCTTTACGCTATTTCTTAGGGTTTTGTTTCACTATAGCCAACAAACTCTGGGTTTCCCTGGCAGCTTTTCTTAATATCTTACATGTGTGTATGTGTGGTCTCGTTGGTAACTTCTTCTTGCATGGTGTCGTTATCGAACATTTATTCTTCATTTGTTATCTGTACATCGATGTATTTCCCACAGCGATAATTTTGTTTATATTTCTTTATTGTTCTTGCGTTTGTTTGCTTTTTCTTTATTGTTATTACTTGCGTATGCCCTCGCTCTATATATACGTATATGTATGTATATATATATAATTTCTTATTACAATTCAAGTTGAATGTGTTGCTTGTATTTGTTTGTATTTTCTTTATGCATTTCATTTACATTTGTCACGTTTCGTTTATAATTACAGATGAATGTTCTTTTCGCTTTTGATTATTTTGATCGAATTGCTTTCATGTGAATGACTACTATGCTGCAATATGAACACACGTCGCTCTGTCGATCCATTCGTATACAAAAAAAAAATAGTGTTATGCACATTTTCGTATAATCAATGAATTTTAAAAATGTTCCGATCGTAGAATGTTTAAATTTTGTTTTCTCATTGCAAAGTATCCAGGAAACGAATATTTGCATCGAAAGTCGATGTCGAAAAGTTTACTTGTTCAACAAAGAGAAGCGTAAGATAAGGCTCGATTTCGTTGCCAGAGATTGCCTGATAACCTTTGTTCTAGAGGTGGAAGGTAATGAAAGTGCAAGGAATAGTGTAAGTTGTTTAAAGGTACCGGGTCTTTACACAATAAAAATAAAAGTCACTTTACTTTTCCTGTCTACTTCGAAGACTGGTGCTCCTAAACTCTTATTCTATTTAGGTGAATATATAATCTTATATAAATTAGGTGAACCATTAATCTGAATTTGCGTGTAGGCTCATTTAAGAGGTTGGCAGGGAGTGGTGGTATTACGGTTTGCTCAAACGAAATGAAACCGTCACTAAGTAGGGCTTATAGCTGATGCCAAAGGTTACGATATCCTGGGTTTTCTGCATGCAGAAATTTAGCCCCATTGTTATCAGCAGACATTACTACGTCGGTTTCCATAGATGATTTAGTGTTCGCTCGAACTTTTCTTCGGTCCTTATAACGATGCCCAAATGTGGAGTTTTTTGCGGATAGCCTTAAAAGAGGACCAGTTTTTTCTAAACAGAGTTTGAAAATCGTCTGAGAGCTGGCATAAAGTTGTAGGCAAGGATGGGCAATACTTTGATTAATCTGTTCATTCATTTTATTGTGCACTAAATGCATTGTTGTGCGCGAAAAAAGGAATCGAACTAATTTATATTTCCAATATGATAATATGTTATATAATTAAGGACAGACAGCTGATTAATTTTCAATAAAATTTCGCGTCAATTGTGTGGATGTATGTTTCATATTCCGAAGAAAGTACATAGAATGCAATGGTCAAGACGAGTGCCTCAATGGCCAAATTTTGAGCAAGAACCGTCTCTGTAAAGCTTGTTAGCTGATATATGATTGACTTGCGATATATGATAGATTTTAAGAACGGTTTCCTTATTACACCTAACGCTGCTATAATCGTGATGTACGATAGCAAAGCGACAAAGAGGGGCATTGTCGGTTGCTAGGCTTTGGCAAAGCGGTAAAAATTAATCATAAAGCCTACGATCCTTGAGAAGCAAAAGGCCGTTTTTTGAAAACCAGAGATCATTATGCAAATCGTTATGTAAATCTTTCGTTGAATTCGATATTGGATCTTTTTTTAGTGCTTACGTCTCCAACGAGTAATATAATATGATTTGAATCTTCTGAACGTATACTTTATACCCTTCACAGCTAGCATTAATTTCGTTTAGTTGTTCATTTGCTTCTCTATGCAATTGAGCCAATAATTGTTCTCTTGTTAAACTTTGCCAAACGGGGTAAAATATGTGCAAATTCTCTCAATAAAATGTAGTGAATGCCATATATTCATCTACTCCACCAATATAAGAAATCAATAAATACTAAAAGTATGGAGATGATGCATGAATACTCGATGAAATAGAAAAACTTTTTTTATTTCATAAATACTTTCGCAGATTTGTGCCAGCAAAGCTAAATAAAGAACATTCCATAGCAAGTTAACTATGATTTATTTTAATTTGGATAAGATATCGCTCGATATCTATATACGATAAGTTATGTCTTCTATTAAAGTTTTCCTCTTCTATTTCACTTTAAAATAAATTTTTAAATCGTTTTGCATCAAGTTGAGCTTTGAAAAGCGTTTCAAAACATTTGCAATTCTAATGGCAATTTTAAGGCATTAACTTAAGTTCGTTTAAATGATTATGTTATTTTTCTCATGCACGTATATCTTTCGAATTGAGTTCTTTCGTTTTTCAAAGTTTCTCTACGCTGCACTCGCTCCTACAAACGATTGATTGGTTTAGCTGAAGGAAGGCCCGCATAAATCCCTTAATTGTGTTGTGCAGTTGATTTTAAATTTAATTTTTGTTTTTTGTTTTTCAAAACTTTTTCAACGAATTCTCTTAAGTGACACATGCTGAGTTCTTTGCACATGTGTACGCGTTTGCTCACTCTAACGTCTGCACTTTCGCCTCTTGTAAAGTGGCGCATTAAGTAAAGTGTCTCTGCGACTTTTTGTCTCATATTGTTGATGAAGTTAATTTATTTAAAATCTAGCTAATATTTATGCTGCACCGTTACCATGTATTTTAGTTTTGCTAAAAATTTCTTTGAAAATCATGACATGGAAGATTAGTTAATGAAGTGTAACATATGTGGATATCACATGTCAGAGCATATTTACAGTTTTAATTGAGGTGATGGTGAAGAGTTACCCAGTTTCCATTGTAGCAAAAGGAAATTTTAAAACAATAAACCTCATGTCTCTGTCTCCCTACAGAGCTGCCGCGTCCCTCTTACATTATCGCAACCACCATTTAAACGGAATGATAAAGCTAAATGCAGATTTATAAAATTAAATAGTTTTCTTCCACCCCCACCAAAAAGTGTTCGAGCAACTGCGTGCAAGACATGGAAATGCTAATTGGAGCAGAGTCAATTTAGCGACATCTATCCGCTTACTTGTAACACAGATTACGTCATTTATCTGGAAGTGAAACTCTAGCTCCAGATTGTTCGTTTTATTCCCGGCAGGTTAGCTTCGAGAAGCTATTCTATTGAACGCAGAAGACAGCTGCAATTACCAAAAAGCAATTTATAAATAAGACACTCGCACAAAAAACGCCTGACCGTGTAAAAATATGTTTTGATGTACACAGGATATACGATCGGACTATCGCCTGAGTGCATATCCGTTTTCTTTCGCTAGTAAGATGTTTTGGAAAATTCGACCAAAGATAAATATAAGTTTCCCTTGCTATGAACACATCTATGGAGCAACGAAGGCTTAGCACCTGAAGAATGCAGAGGACGAGCGCCTATGAAGGAGAGTTACTTACTACAAGTTTTGTGCAATCCCTGTTTTCAAATGGGCCGTTAAAATTAAAAAAAACAAAAACAAAAAAGGAATCAGTGGTAAACTGCCAGGTACGGAGTTTTCCTAGTATCTTGCCAAGAAGTTAGACCTTGGTTTCTAAAGAAACAGGGATTGCATTCTCCTCGAAATATCTCAAAATTTGTGAAGCATGTTTTTGAAGAAAAAAAGAAAAATATGTAATCACGTCACAGTGAAAGGTAACGTGCGACTAAAATACTTTCAATTCATTTTCATTTTCATTTATTTTATTTATTTATTTATCTACTTATACTGAGATGTCGGAGATGTCAGGCCCTTATTGCATTGTCCGAGTACAAACTATTCAGCGGAGGCTATTCAGAAATACACCGATCAAGCTTGTGTGCAAATGTAATTGAAACTTGGCCGCGTATTAGGTGAAATACATGGATACGTTCCTTAAAACCATCAGAACGACTATTGACCCTTTTTTAGATTTTTAAAACATATTGCGCCGCGTTTCAGTGGAATTTCAAAGTTTTTAATTTTGTAATCAAACGATGGGATATGTTTTGCTGCACTTTAAGTCAGCTTGTAACGTCCAGAAGAACCTATCTGCGTTCTTTGCCCCACAGTCTTTACATGTTACTTACTTACTGTGACTTTTTTTACCCGTTCCGATTGTTATCTAACTCTTCACAATATCGTGGTAGAAAATTATATCAGTCAAAGCTTAGTATTGGCTCACTTAGGGTCGTTTCACCGAAAAAAACCGTTCACACAAATAAAAGCTCGCCTCAGCTCAAAGACTGAGCTCGTATCAATATCAATATGTTACAACAACAGAATGTGTGGTTAAACATGCTCTTGTCAGGATCTGATGTCTTAAATACATTTGCACCGCACTACAGGGCGATATCTCGTAGAGACTTTAAATTACGGAGGTGGCTTATCTGCTTTGAGCCGGATCCTTTGGCCGATCGAGTCCATTTTTATACACTATACAGCTTATGATACAAGAGTGTACTGAGAGTGTGTGCATGTATACCACACCTAGGACGACTTGAGATAAGCCGCCGTTTGTTACACCGATCCATTCAGAAAGTGATTGCGTTTCTCTCAGCTTGTCTGCCCACCTATCCGTCTTGTTTTCTTGTGTTCAATCTATCGACCGTAATTTTTGAGATATTTCGATCAAGATGGTTAGATGGGACCATCTTTTTGAGTAATTCCCATATAGCTCCCTATTTTGGAAATTCATTATATGATCAATTTTAGGTTGCTGTAGGTAGAGTATTTAATGGAAAGTCCTGACCCTTTATAATGTTTGTACTTTTTTTTTCTGTAGATGTTTTCCTCGATATTTTCATCCCAGTATCTGCTATGAATTGAAAGCTACTTGTTTGTCGTCGTTCTTGCTCAAATTCAACAGTGAGTGTTGCAAACAGCTTACATAAGCTGACATAAGCACATCCAACACGTATTGATGGAGACCAGCTTAGTAATAACACAGTATTTTCTCTTCATTTCTAATTCTCGCTTGACAATTCAGTTCATTGAAAATCTCTATAACTCTTCTAAAAGTAAATATTTAAGTGGAACAATGACCCAATCGTATAAAGCACAGATAGAAGATCAGCCATTGCTTGTGTTATAGTATTGGAAAACGCATTTAATTATTGCGGCGACTAATAAATTTTAATTGTTCGTAATTAGCACAAGAATGTTATATGTGCGTAGCGAAGGTTTTGATTGAAACTTATGTTCGCTTTAACTAAAGCACTCGTAATCTATGAATAATGTAAAGAACATTTGAGGGATACAAAGGGACACAAGCAAACTAATCGTATTCGTCCTAGGATGAAAACCGGTGATGCCCCACACCTACAACCCCCTTAACGTGTCACTGAGTCGACTTGAATTATTGTGCAGCGCTTTTTTATAGATCTGTGTTAAATTTTTATTCAATCACACACAGGCTGTGTATATTCCTTCAAATAATATGTGCTAAATGTTCGTCAAATACAATTCGGTAACATAACAAACGGACTAACGGGGGGGGCAGAGCTAAAACCTTATGCAGCTTTAGAAGACATTTACTCTTACATTTTAGCATAGAGAGCAAAGAATTGATTATCAAAAGTATATTTAATGTCTTCATGGTCTACTCTGCTTCGCTTCGATTTTCCACTTTTTATTGCCATATGAAAAAGTTGCAAATTGCGCCAAACAGACTATTGAACTGATAATCTGGCCTGCTGATGTCGAACTTGCTTGAGATTAGTTGTTAACTGTAGTACAAAATGTCAAAGTTCACAGTAAGCTCAAGTCATTAAGCGACATTTTCTGTTAACATTCGATTCGATTTAATTTTTTCCGTATTCCCTTATAACTCGGAAGGACTTTTTGCTTCATTTTACTGTGACAAATGATAGTTTATATCTAAGTTGCAAAGGGGAACATCTACTTCAGAACTTTTTAATTTAACTCAGTTTATTCTTGTTATTAATTTAGCCGCAGATGTAAATCCTAAGGTTAAAGTCCTAAAGGACTAGCAACACAGGCTATCGGCTTTATTGAAAACTCTACCGCTTTTCAAATTTGAACCTACGACCATTTTATTGTCAGTCCAGATCTTCCGCCTACTCGGCAACTCAGGACGATTAACACAGTTTAAAATACCTAGGTCTCCGACATACATATATTTTTTTAATATGACTAATCACAGTCAGAAAGAAGCGCGGGAAGCGATTGGGGTGCCTGTAGCGCAGTGGATCGTGTGTCCTATCGGTGAATGTTATGCCTTCACTACAGCTTTGCTGCATTGAGACTTGAAGACGCGAACACCAAATTCGTGGTCGCGTCTCTTATTTAGTCGTCTATGCAGGCTGTTATTTCTAGAAGTTATTGCCAACGATCTCGATTAAAGTCACTTAATCGCAAAGATTTTCAATTGGTGTATGGTCATGGAGGCCATGTTGCAGAGTTTGACAAAAAATCATAAGTTGTTGACATAGCATTGAAAATGGGCTGACCCTCTGTCTTCATAGACACACAACCATGGCTGATACATCTTAACACTGGCGGCCGCTTTCCCTGCCTACAAAAAATGGCGGTAGACTTAGTCTTAGTTCTTAAATGTCTGCGTAGTGCTTTTCAATGGGAAATCTAGTATATTTAGCAAGGGCTCAAGCAACAAATATTTAGAAATTTTGATTGAGAGCCGCGGAGAGGAAACATCGCTTCACAGTAAACGGGGCCTTCATATGCACTTCCTCGCCCCTTTATTAGAGACTTCTATAACAAATATTCCAAATTCGGTTAACAAATACGAGGTCAAAGCGTGGCCGCACTGCGTTCTGCCTTAAAAAACGTAAGCAATTCGTGTATAAATAAATTTGATTTTAATACAAACTTTCTTTTTTTGAAGTCTTTTTTACAACTAAAGTAAATAAATTCTGCACCGCAGACAAACCGCAATCAAAAACAAAAATCGAACGATTTAGATTTTTGTTTATGCAATAATTGCCACAACAACAACAATTGAAGTAAAACCGCAAAAGCAAACATGATATGAAAACAAAACAAACAAAAACAGAAATACATAAAAAAGTACAATCGGGGTTTCTTTTAGCACATATCTCATTCACGTAATCATCTTCGGTAGTGAGGAAGTTTTCTTTATTTTTTCTTTCATGTAAATTGTACTGAAAATTATTGTAACATAATCATCACAGGCACGACGAGACTGATGAAGATTAGGATAATGTTGATGATGCGATCATATCACACCATCTCATAAATATTATAACGCACGTTTTTAGATGGTAACGTATTGAAATTTGTTCTGGTTTAGAAAAGTAATGATGACGACGACGACGACGACGATTACAATGATGATGGTGATGGTGGTGATAATGATACTGGTAAGATGAAGGCAAAAAGGCACACAAAGAACATGGAACGAAAGCAGAAAACTAAAATGATATAGCGCGGGGAAGAGAAAGTATACAGAAAATAATATATTCATTATTATTACACTCAAGCATAAGATTACAATGACTTTTTGGATACATTTAACGCGACACAAGAAACCCAGTAAGAAAAGGCGAAGCCTAGATACCCGCCATTCCCATAACAGATCACCTAGAAGGCTCCCTAAATAAGTTTCAATGTCTCATTAGCACACAGGTTGTCTTAAATGGTCTTATCAAAGTAATTCCTTAGTCGAATGAGTTTTCAATGGGCGGAACTTTCCAGAAAGATGTCGCGTCTTAAGCGTGCAGTTTTCAAAACAAGTTCTAACTGACGTTAATAGATGGACAATCACAGCATTTTTACTACTTATTGCGTAATTGATTTTCTTTTTTCGAATTTGTTGACTGCTATGTTAAGATAATTTAAAGCGAACCCAGAAAAGAAAGTGTAGAAAATAAAGGCTTTTCGGTTAAGCTAGGGCGAGAACATTATCCAGTTAAAACCACATCTTGGACACTCACGCTATCCTTGCAAATATTAATACTGGTTCTTCTACCGTAGACAACGGTATTCAATTTTGATCTTTTCACAATTTTCTCTCTAATATTTCTCGATATCAACTTGAAATTTGATCTCACGTATCAATCGAAGAATATATGTGTTCCAGGCTGAAGCTTTCTCAGTTTTATAACAACTAAGAAAACTAACTGTATTCGGTCGCGATCGAACTTTTTATACCCATCACTGCTTGGTACTGATCAATAACCATATAGAGTGTATCGTGTGGTCTCTGAAGCTTCTTTCTGGCTGCTGTAAATATTTCGATAAAATAATGAAATTGCAGTAAACGATAACAGTGAGCAGGCGTGGCCGATTGCTTCAACTTTTGCACAGGGGCTGCACGATCAAACATAAAATATACAGACAAATTTCCATTGTTGAATGTGTTGTGGTAACGAACAAAAAGTCAAATTTGTTTTATTTTTCAAAGCAGAGGTGGTCTAGGGTCGTGTGTCGTGGCCTTTGGACGATTTGGTCAACTTTAATACCAACTTGCCAGCAAGAACTTCCAATGTTTCTGGCAAATTTGACGCAGATAGCTTCCTTTTTGCGAACAGGAGAATGCTTACCACAGACAGAGAAGCAGACGCACATCAAATAACTTGACACATGGCAAATCTTTCTAGTTGGAGTCATATCTTATCATTTATGAAACTTCTTATAAGCATTTTCAAGTGTTACAAACACAATTATGAAATCACTATGTTTCTGTGCTAAGACGACGGATATAAGATTTTGGGATGACTGCTTAGCAATAGTTGTTATTATTGAATTTATTATGGTCTCTTCTTTCTTGGGATACTATTATTAGCTTCACACAAAGGGTTATTACAAATTTAAAAAGTTTTCATTCTTCTTGTTCTTCTTTTTTTTTGTTATGTACATAGTTTATGCAAAGGAAGTTTTAATAGCTTTTCTAAGGTTAAATTCTTTTGCGTATGTACAAGCCAGTAATTTTAATTTATGCTCACATTTTATCCTCCGGTAGTAAACAGAATTTTTGTGGTTGTTTTCATATTATAAACTTTAGAATGCTTGTAAATGGTTTATAAGCTTTACATAATAAGCGAGGAGAAAAAGTGCTAGATAAAGGTGTGTAAACAGAGAAATGATTAGAAACATTTTGCTAATTAAAGGAAATAAAGTTAAAATATAAAAGGAAAATGAATCAATGCGAACGTTATGCTTGCTTTGGGATTCATTTAATTTCGAAATATTTAGCATCGAAGTTAAGCTTGAGAAATAGCATATGTCGAAAAGAAATCTTCCTTTCATGTTATTTGCCCGTTTCTGTCACTTAGTCATTGTTTCCTTTCTGCTGGAGTGACAAGCACTTTTTCTAGGAATAGCTGTTAATCCTACTAAATTTTTCTCTTTTTGGTGCACTTGATACATTTAACCGTCAATCTGGAACACTATCCCTTCAGGCTGACATTTAAACATGTGATATGTGAACATAGGAACATAGGAAATCAATATATTCGCATACTACAAAATCTGTTCATTTTGTTCATTATTAGAAATAACGTTCTTTTCTATTCGTTCTGTTATGGGCACACAAAATTGACACAGTCTGGCACTTGTTAAAGAATTATTTGCAAAAATTTTCTATAATGTATTTGAAGATCATAATGCTCAAAAACGTTATGGAAAAAAAAGCCAAAGAATTCTCTTCTCTTTTGGGTTATATGCGCAGCATTTTATAATCTTTGCCTATATTTAAGGAAATTAAAAAAAAAAAACAAATAAATGAATAATCGGTCATAAGCGAACACACAACCGGAACTTCTATTGATCCTTTGCTTAACGTACATACCACAAATAAGACTATATTCTCTAATTTGTCCGACAATATGGTTTACATTCCATAGAATATTTGTCAGCTTATTTTATATTTCTTTTTACAATGTAATTTAATGCGCGACAGCTCACGAAAAAATAGTGCAGTGGCACTTGTTCCAAATTGCAAGTAACTGCGTTACGTTATTTTCTCAAAATGCAAGATTTTCTGAAACATAAGAGAGATAGTAAAAATAAAATAGAGTTACATCAGAGAGATAGTAAAAATAACACAGAGCTACTAAATATTTCTATTTCTACCTACGTTTACAATGGACATATGGATGCCCATGCATAACGTGTAAAAATAATTCTTCATCGATCTTTTATGAAAGCAAAGGCGCTTACTTCAACAGAATGGCAACGATATTATCCATCGTTAGCTGCCACTTCTCTCCTATCACAGGCAGAAAATGAATTGCGGGCGGACAGCATAACCGATTTTTGGAATTTAACTAAGAAAGGACGCGTTCTTCGAGAATCATCATAACAGTGGAAGACGTGCTCAAGCGAACAACGACGTCAATATTAAAAAAAACACTTTACCCTAACTTGCGACGTTTTCTACTCAATTGCATCAGTTGATGTTTTGCTAGCTTTCCCTAGCGATGACTTGCGTGGTTGAATTTATTCCTATAAAACTCTAGGCACTAATTATTCTCGCAAACAGTAGTTCTCTGGGAATTCTTTAACTTCAGCTACTCTACCCCACTGTTACTTTATGGCATTTTTTAGCGCTTGTTCATTGAGATTGTCCCTGAAACCGAGAAACGAATCATTTATTTTGTTATAAACGTAATAAGTAGTAAGAATTCCATGCAAAAATATCAAATGGATGTCCCTGTTCACGTTAACAGACCGACTTCTTAGGTGAAGAAAAATATGATATCATTTGATCACAGCTGTCTATGGCAGAGCTATCACATTTATTGTGTAAGGTCCATTAATCTTATAATCAGACAATCCTCTACAGACGAGGAAGATATCGCATTCGATGTTTTATCTTTATATATAAGCACAATGCAAAAAGTAACTGTAATCTTTAGAAACCCAACGAAAGGGTCTGTTCCTTCTTAAATGTTTACGATATATAGACGCTGTCGCATTCACGTCAAATTTTTCACTTCCAGGTTGCACAATGTGGCATCTTAAGATAATTTGTATGTGCGCAAAGAAAAAGTAAAACAACCTGAATCAGCCTTACGAGTCAGTTGGTCATTACTTGGAAATGTATAAAAATTATAAAAAATATTACAAGGCTTTAAGATTAGAACGCTACAGCATTCATGTCCGGGCATTCTCTCCATAGAATCCGATCTATTTAATGTTCCCAAGAACACTGTCGTATACTTAATTAAGTGGAACAACTTGTGCTGGTATATAAATCTTAGAGATAATGGTTTCCACAGTCTGGAAGCCACACTTCACTTCACTTACGGGTAAAACGGCATTGTATTGTAGAAAAATTGTTAGGCTCTTGCTTGTAATATATATTTCGAAGAACTACAAAATTCGTTATGCTTATGCTCAGCTAAAGCGTTGCACATTAGTTTAATTTTTGCTTTTTACATTTATGAGTATTTGATGTACAAGGTCATTCTGTCCATTCCCACTGCTATTTGGATAATATTTCGGACGATGGGAAATATAAACAAAGTATACATAAATGACAATTAATGAAATATTTCGAAATTTTCATGAGAAAGGGACAAAAAGGCAAAGAAGAACTACAGAAAGCTGCATAGCATCGTATTTCCTTCAATTCCACTGATTTGTAGCGTCGTTATCTTGCCTTTACATTATGTTCTCACAGTGGATTCCAAAACAATTTTATCTAGAGTTTTGGTTTACTGTAGATTTGTTTATTTTGAAGAATAGAAAATCGCATATATATATATATATATATATATGGATATGTATATATATGTATCAGTGTCAGACAGTGAATAAATTTTCGTGATAACTGCTATAGAAAAATTCGCGGTTGGGCAATGAAAGATTAAAAGACCAGGCTTTTCATGTAGTACCTTCTGGTTTACGTAGCTATCACCAAGCGTGCTCCTGCCTTTCTGGAAGTAAATAAAAAATACTGATTTAGTATTTGCCTTTTTTCAAAACTCGTCTCAATCGTCTCAACTGGTTACGATACTTTAACTAACGTTATGTGTTTCATGAAAATTCATAAAAGAAACGTTGATTATGGAATTTTCTTACCTTACGATATGAACGGAGAGAAGTACATTTATTGCAATGATTCCTTGATTAGGCAATGATGGCTTGTCAACCTGTCTCTCTCCATCTACATAAATATAAGCCCTATATCTTTACATTCCTCGCCTTCAATGCGCAGACTTTGTGCTCGCATGTTATTGGAAAAACGGTTCCTATTCGTTCAGATCGATTATCATACCCTACCTTTTATTTCATTCTGAATTGATCTATCCTTGTCTGTCTGTCCGCCCGTCTGTTGTCTGCCCATGTATTTTTGTGTTCAACCTGATGGCTATTTTTCAAATGTTTTGATCTTCAGTATACCGACGTGTATGAAAAAAATAAGGCGTTTTAAACAATGGACTTGCAGTGCAGGTGGGTCGGCCATGGCCGACTATAGTGTTTTTATTTGATTTACTATCTATAAGTATCTTCTTCTTGCAGTTATTTACAGAACTTTCAAAGCACTAAACTAAACTAAAGCATAGTGTTTGAAAATTGCATGACAGGTGTACAAATTTTGTAGGCTGTGGTTGTGCAATATAGGGCAGCGCGGAAAGCTGCTGCCGTAAAAAATTTTTGTCAGCTGTGGTAATGTAAAATATCGAAAGAACATTCGTGACAACACGGATAGAAAGATTGCTATCCAGACTATGACGTACTATTTAGAGATTGAAAAGTTTCTAAGCCAAACATTCTTCACATTTATTCCGACTTTGAGTCGTAGCCTCAAGCAAAGATCGAAACTAATTTCATGCTGCCTTTCGTGACGATCACCATAATATAACCGGCTTGCGAGATCCCTGCTAACCACTTCTAAGCTTTATAACAACGCCTATGTTGGATGCAATTAACTAAATTAAGTAAAAATCACAAAAAGTTTAAACACTCTTTTAAGCGTATAAATCACATCATTATATATCGTTAATAATATTAATAATAATCTATGCAATAATAATAATAATAATAATAATAATATAAATCCCTTTATATACTCAGTCATAAAAAGTTGGTCATTAAACGGATTGTATGACTACCTCAGCTTATGAATTGAAATAATAACAACAGAATTACTATGTTGTATAAGAATGTGCTAAAAGAGAAAAAAAAACGAAAACAAAAACAAAAAACACGACCGAATACCGGCGATGAGGTAATTTTTATTCATACGCTCTACTTTTTTTATTTTTTAAATACAAAGTCAAACAAAAAACGAACGCAAATTATATCAAACACTAAAAAATCAATAGTCGTCCACGGTATGTGTGCTTGCGTGCGTATGCATGTCTGTGTGTACGTTGACCAAGTTTTTGTTCCACCAAACCAATTTTCAATATTTGTACAGTTTACATTTTTTTATTTTTCATTTCTTTCGCTCAACCAATTTCAACAATTTAACCCTTTTTTTATATTGAAACCACAAAATCGTGTGCTATCATGCATGTGTGAAAAAAGAATGCCGGTTTATGAACAGAAAAAAGTTTCATTGCAAGTCAAGCAACAATTGTAGCAATTTTTTGATATTTTTATAATGCATTTTTCGTTTTGGATGATGGGTGACAGCACCGGTTATGAAAAGGGCTAAGTAGTGCAACGGGCTAAGGATGGTTTTATATATTTTAAAATTTTTATGGGTTTCATTGAACTTTGATACGAAAAAGTTTAAAACGTACTTTATGGTCAACTTCGTTTCCTGGTTTATAAAAACATACCCGACACGCTATCGTGTCGTTAAAGTGACTGCAGCAGACACGTAATATATGGTTTGCAGGACCAATGTGTTGGTGAAAACATTAACATATTATACTGTAGATGTACAACGTACAAAGAAGTAAACAGCATAAATAAAATGAAAAAAAAAGGAACACTGGCAAAACTAAGAAGTTTTAACGCAACGCAATCTTCCTCAAAAATTACGTTAAACTAAGTAAACACTACTGGTATCTCGAAATAAATAGCTTCCATAGAATCATTGGTTAATTATTCATTGTTGTTACGGTGCTGCAACACTTCTATCCCTCTTATGTAAATCCTCTTGTAGTCAGCTCGCAACATTACCGTTAACATTCAATGCAAAACGGTATCGTCGCTAGAACACGTTGCGTTTACGTAACATTTTGATGATTTTGCATCTGCTATGAGCGGCTACGGTACATAATTGTAATTTTGCCATTTACAACCAAAAACACGCTTCGGCAACCACCTAGATTGTACTTAGCTCTGCTCCCTTCTCCCTGAATTTCAAAATGAAAGAACCAAGCAAGATCAAGTATTGTAGTCGAGCAAGGTTCACCTTCAAATAGGCTACACCGGTTCGCCTAATGTAATTCTTTAACTGTATTCGTGATGAAATATCAAAAATCATGCTTTATTGCCCTATAAGCATTAACATGGAGACGTTTCCCGAAAATTAGCTGTGCAGTACAAACATACCGGATGCCATTAACAAGTCAAATCACAATGCCTTACCTTTGACTGTGGGATATTCCAGTCGAAAAGAAGTGTGACATTCAAATGAGCATAACCGCGTTTAATTCCCACTGCGGTACACCATACTTTAATTCCGATTTTCGTGTGGCCGCAGCTATGCTAAAAGGAAACTAACGTAAAGGCATAATATATCGCGCATATGCCTGCCAGGCTGGGGCATCTTTTCATACTTTTTTTTCCCTGACCATAACCGTTTTCATACACACATACAGGGAACTCCACCTGAATGAGTGGCCAAAGAAAAAACTAAATAAATATATTTATGTGTAAATACTATTTACTCTTGTTAAGGAGTTATAAAAAAAATAAATAAATATGGCAGCTTTTTCAAGATAGGTTGATTTGGTTCCATCCAATTCACTGCTCAATTCTTTGCTGTGGCCAAAACATGTCATTATACCAAAACTCATCAAAATATCTTAAAAACTGCAAGCTGCAGTTTGAACATAAATTTCATAAAGTCGACTGACCTCAAATAGGCAAACGCACAGACAGACACACGTATTTAAAGGATAACCTAGTATACATCTGCATCGGTTGATGCAATGAAATGTGAGTCCACGTCATAAATCCTTCTGGGGGTTACATATATTCGCAGCAGCTTAACATACCCACACTAGGATAGCGTAGGCATGCAGAATATGGTGGGCTTAAGCTGGAAAGCGTTGCTTGCAGTCTTTCTCTGACTAATGCAATAGATGAATGAATGAAAACAACAAAAACTTTAAAATATTCTTTAAATACGGAACGGAAGCTTGTCGATATTTTTATTAAAGTTACGTAATACGTTCTAGATAAGTAAGATTAGGGTCAATTTTTCGAAATTTAAAAAACTGTAACCAAAATTCCTATGTTTAGTTTGGACAATGGATGTCTAAGATTGGCAGTGAAAATGATGTCCTTGTTTGGCTGTAGGGTCTTCATTGGCTATCTTTTGATGTTGACTTTTGAGAAATTCGGAAAAAATTGACTTTTTTGGGTTAAGTTTGAGACATAGATTTATGATAAGTACAGATTTATAGAAATTTGTTTAAAAAGGAAAAAATTTGCATTTAATTTGAATTTGAAGACTTTTGTTCGTCTAAGCCTTCTCTCATGCCCTTACTATTATAAGCATTGCAAGTTCCCCTCAAATCTCTGTGTAGCAGCCTCACCGGAGTTTGTCAACGACGGCGCATTTTCTGCTGGAGAACTGCCATGTCTGCCTATTGCTTTTACTTCTATTGTTACATGAAAGAAAACGGACATAAATTCCCCGAAAGCCCAATGCTTATATCTTAACTTTCAAAGATAATAAATATTGTTATTATATTAAAAAGTATTGCTCGCGTTCTCTCAGTGTTTCCTCTTTTAAAAATCCGAACCTTCGTTCGAATTTGTTATCACACTCCAGAGCAAGCGTAATGTACATACTTCAGGCAGTAGGATTGTGACGTGACCTACGCAACAGATAATGTGTTTAAATTATTCTTCGTGTTGTCTTCAATCCTTCAAAGTTTGGGAAATTAGATTTCAGTTCAGAACAAATATTAGGAGAGTTTTATAGTTAAATGGATTTGAATTAATTTAAGTAAACTGATCGACCCATTCAACAATTTCTCTGTTTGTCGTTGGTATTCTTAAAACATCCTGCTCAGAAAAAAAAAATCAATCAACCATGAGAGACTATTGCCAATGTGTGCGTGTGTAGAAGAATATCAAGATAATCAATCCTTGCTTAAAGAGAATAATAACATTGCGACCATTTGTAGGGTTTGGCGGAACATTGTTCCAACAACGAGTGCAAATAACTATTTGGGGGTTCGCGTTGGACGCGCTGAAATGAAATCGCCTATGATGAAAGTGTGGTAATTGAAACGTAATAATTTTATATAAGTTAAGCGGAAGTCTAAAATTAAGGTTATCTTCAAGAGAGAAGCATGGTCTCAGAGGCGGCCATTGCAGTTGGAAAGCATTTGTCGCAAATGCTAACAAAACCGATTGGGATGAAGGTTTCTTTCAAAACGACCCAGCGATTATCCAGCGGGTTTTTGTGATTCATTTTCATTGTTTCGCATAGCGTAGGATATTTTTAACCCGTCCAATAATATTCGAAGAATTTTGAATGAACTTTTTTCCTCGCTTTTGCACAATTAATTAAAGAACGAATTACTATTTTACTGCTGCAATAATTGTTCTCTTTTCATGGTACGAAAGCAAAGCAATTTATTTGCAGCATTTACTCATCATTGGATTAATTACTAAATTTTCAGTTCAAACGGAAACTATGCCTAACAGCGCGATGAGAATTGAAATGTTTTCATCCCAAAATGTAATAAAAATCATAGCATAGCATAAAATGTCACATTTCGGCAGTAAACCCATATATTCGCGAATTAAAGGCTAATAATTATAAAGGTTTCCTACGATAACTGAAAAGTTTTATGAATCAAAGAGTGAAGTACCAATTATGACAAAAGCGAATGCAAGGCCAGCTGCACTAGTTACAAACATATAAAAACTAAAAAGAGAGACGTCAGTAATTTTTTCTGTAGTTGGAAAACTTTTATTTACATTTACAGAGCAAAAGGGAAAATACTTGCGACTTTTTCAATATCCTTAATGCTTAACTTTAGAAATTTTAACGATGCGCTTAAAAAAAATCGCATTTTTCATGCACACTGGAAGTTTCACCGTCTTTCCATTTAAGGAGATAATGGAAGCGATACACACATATATGCATATAAACATCAATGCAACATAGCCCTTCCATTTACAATGCATAAATGTCCCAGACCATAAACATAAATATATATGTTAAAGTATTTATAACGTAAACAACATTTTGATAAGCGTAAGAATGGAAATCCGTCCTAATTACATGCTTCCATCTGGTGGTTTAGTCCACTGCACGAATTTCGAGGAAAGCGCGCTAATTTGGTCGTTCCTCTTTGGTCGTGGCTCTTAAATGTTGTAGAAATAAACGAAGTTAAGTACGTAAAAGCATTTTCAGAAGGAAAAAGCAAATGAATGAATAAAAACGCGTATGTTTATAAATTTGTTGTAAAATAGAAATTAACCGGAATTTCTTTCGTTAAATTTCGTGGGATTATTCAAATTAAATGCATTTAATATAATTGGTACTATTTCTTTTTAATCCAATGATCCAATTATCCTGACCGTGAAAGTGTTTACGGTATCTTCATATTCCTAAGTGTATACCGTAAGTGTAGCAAAAGAGATCTTGTAGTGAATAATTTATTATCAAATTTTCTTTGCCTGATTTAAAACAGATAAAAGAATTTTAGAGCGATAGGCTAACCTTCGGATACCCTACATCACCTTTACGCGCATAACGATCTTTCAGAACAAGATGTTATACGAGAAGTTGTCGAAAAAAGCGGTTCGATCCAAAGCATTCTTCGTACCTGGGCGAAAGTCAGTGTACCAAACTTCATCAAAATATCGCTAAATTGCGACCTACAGATTGAATACATGGACAGATATCAAACGGACGGATGGAGGGACGGACATACAAGCTTAAACCGATTCAGAAAACGATGGGTCTTTCTCATGTCGTTCTAAGTGTTGCGTACACTTGTACTAACTTCGTACACCCTTGTAGCACAGATGATGTGGATATAAGGGATATAAGAATTAACCGCCCACTATTCCTATTTAACTGAAATTTTTCCCTTTGCATTACTGAACACGCGTCCATTATTCCATCTCTGGCGCACTGTTCTACTACTGATTATTACAGTTTAGGCAATTTATTTATTGCAGCATCCGAACGATGAGATCGTATTGCTTCCCTTATGTCGACCGCATTATAAAGTCTTCGAAAGGTATACTCTCTCTGTCAATGTAATACATCGAGTCGATGTTCATCTGCTCGGAAAAATGGATTGCGTGCATGGTGCATTCAACGCATTCGGCGCAGATAGATATAAGATGACATGAACGTAAGCTTTGCCGGCATTGACGGACCAACTTTGAAAACTTGATCCAGAAGCTTGGGCGTTTTAGAGTTTAGTGCAGATATTCACCGAAAATATTGGTTGACACGCCGACACTCAAGAATGAATATTACGATCGATAGGCATTTCTTGGCGAGAGTGAGTGTCCGAAACTGTTGCTAACGATAATACAGCTTTCGTTTCCGTCAACAATGAACTTCGACCCATACCAGACGACGAAGTGAAGATGTAAATAAAACGAACTTAAGAAAAATCATTCCAAAGCTCGTTTAGCTGTGCAACTCATCTTCAGCTAATGGCTAATCATAAGCGGGCTTAAATATAGAAACAAATTAAAAGATATTGGCTTTTTGACGTGATTGCAATTTTCAAAAGCTTGTTTGAAGCAACGAATAACTAAGACTGTGCTATTATAACCTAATTTATGCGAATGTCTTTTCAAAGTTTGGCAGCCACCTTCGTGAAGCCCTTGACTTTTTTTTATGTGTGTGCTGCAAACATTATTCTGCTCGTAAATTTACGCTAAAATGCATATTGCGATAAGCAGAGTTTAGTTATAAAGTTGCAGGAACACAGACGTGCGTTTGACTTCTCCCTCGTTCCTTTAGATAAGAGATAAATATTTTTTAAATTTCTAGGAAATTCTTTGCACACTGCTTAGTGTTAAGTAAATTTAAGATGTGAATAACCTTTTATTTCTATATAATTTCAATAGAATTCTCTATTGTTCTCTCCTTTGTAGAGACAACAGATATATATATATATATATATATATATATATATATATATATATATATATGTTGTATGTATATATATGCATACAGAGAAATAAAAGTGTTTTATTAGCACTTTGGCTTCCTCTGTAAACGAGAGACAAAATCAACACTATTGCAAATAAGTGCAATAACAAAACAAAAGTCTATTGTTATAGAGGGAAGACAAGTAAAGCCGCTTTACACACATTAACCAACCCGTCTGTCAGCCACCAGGCAGACAACTATACCGCTCAACTCTGCTTACAGTCTCAAGTGTGTATGAGAGAAACTCGCGTGAATTACTGTCAGAGCAAAAAGAACAAAAAAAGGGAAAGAAAAAAAAAATTGCGAATAAAAGTATAAAACACGTTGTAATAACAAAAATCAATACGGAAATTGCAACCCCTCAGTTTTTGTCTTTGTCGTTTGTTGCAAAAAGGAGAAAAAAAAAAAAAACATGAAACGGACGAAAGCAAAATCGAGACAAAAAGTAAATGAGAACACAGTAACAAAACACAAACAGAATAACATACAAATAGACGAACAGACAGACAGACTGAGAGACAGCCAGAGCCATACAATAGAAGTGATGATGCGCAACGATGTAACTGAACGAACATTTAAATAAACTTAATACACATGATGGGTTCTATCGGTATCACATTTTGCCGGTATTCTCTGCTCTACCTTGTATGCTATCCGATGTAACAAACGCCTGTGAATCGTAATGTGTGTGGCTATGGCAATCATGAATCACTTTTAATGTCAAATACCCTATAGCAGCAAGAGTCTCGTGTTGTGGAATGAAAAGATAAAAGGAAAAAAGCACAAAGTGCATTGAACATATATTCCATAGAAAATTGAAACGATTTTCTCTAAAAAATATGGCCAAGTTTCCCCTCGCATAGGAAATGAAATTGTCGCTGTTGTTGCTTTTGTTTTTGTTTTTACGGCTGCTCTAACTAAATAAATGTTAACAACTATCAAAGAAATAATGGAGCAGTTTATAGTATATATATATATATATACGTATATAGCGTGCATATATCTGTAGCTGTTATAAAGTGAAGGGGTTGGTTTACCTGCTGGGCGCCTCCGTATAAGCTTTGATCTTTAATGTTTTACTTTATGTTAAGTACTTCATTAAAATTTTGTTGTTTGCATTCAATACGCTTTCCTCTTTGCTATTTACAAGCTTTCTGCTTTCAAGGTAAACAAAATAAGCAAACAAAGTGTACGTTTGCAGTAAACACTTTCCAAAAATATTCGAAATCGTGCACAATTTCCTTCACAAAGTTCTAGTTCATTTGCAAATTTTTATAATTTTATTTGTTTATGTTCTCATTATTCTCATTATTATTATTATTTTTACTATTATTATTATTGTTGCGATTGTTGTTCTTTTTCCCTCTTTTCGTTTTTCAATTGATTTCCCTTTGCCTCCGCGATGAGTTCACTGCCCTCTAAATGTAGGCCTAAAAGCGCTTATATTGCACATGTTCAGTTATTTGGCATGCAGCCAACTACAAAAGCTTCCACAAAAAATAAAAGAAAATAAATAAACGAAACATACAAGAAAACTACAGCTCGTTGTGGCCGAATCTTTTATACCCGTCTTTGTTACGTTAAAGGAAACTTCAAAAAAAGAAAAAAAACGGGAAGAACGAAATTTCAATACTCTTTACTATTCGGTGGGTGTTTGTAGACGTGCTGTAGGCCCACTCGTGGATTAGCCGCAAAATTCGTGTCGTTGCCATATGTCAAAATACGTTGCCCTGCAGGCGTGTCTTCTAATGTTTTTGCCAAATTTGAAGCGGATACTTTAACTTTTTCGAGCGGAAAAGGTTTACAGTAGACAGACAGATGGATAAACAGACGAACAGTCGGCCAGACTGATTCGGCAATGGTAGTTGATCGACATTGCACTTACTTAATAGAATCGTGACGTCTCCTCTTAGGTGGTGCAAACGTTTCAACCAAATGAATACACCGCCAATAGTATGGTAGTGCGTATAAAAGTATTACATTGTCATGTGTGTTATTTAACGTTTGCGTCTGTAAAGGAAAACACATCAATGCCAGCCTTCGAACAGCGTTAAAAGAGGGGATGATAAGACTTCCCACTGATTTTACATTTCATTAAAAGGAAATATTGGTGAAATATTGTTGAGATACTTCCAATTTCTGCATTTACTGTAAGCGCAACTGAAATGCCCATTGTCGACATTTAAATTACAAGTTAGCCGACCTTAATTTGTTTATATACTTTTGTGTAACTCATGAACCTTATACGGGGTTATCTATAGTACGCTGTCGAAAAGTCAAAGAGAAGAGGAGAAGAATAGTAAAACTAGTAGCATTTTATTTCTGATTCCTGACTATATATTTTGGGTTTCGGGCATGTCCCTACAGTAATTGTGTCTCGTTTGTCCTGCCTACTCTATGGGAGCATTATACATACTATTTACAGCTTCAGTTTAGATCTACAGCTTATCAAATTTTAATTTGGGTGGAAATTTTCGATCGTAAAATAGTAAGCAAGCAGTGATTAAGCTCTGCCCACCTTAATTTTTCCTCCTATAAGCGACATAAAATTCCTTTTTGATGCCCATTAGTTTTATTTCCTAAGCTAAGAGGGCGTCAATTTGACATAATGTACACGTACTTGTTACCCCATTAGCAATAGTAATATATAACAGACATCGTAAATTTCTTAGAATGTTGATTAACATTCAACTTTCCTATTACTACAACAACAATATTTATTTTGGAAAATGTACAGCGTCATAAAGACCCAACTTTTAACGTACATTTGTAACGTAATCTTGAAGGCGAGTGTATCTTTGCATCCAGTCACGACAAATTGAAACAAGCTTTGAAAATACGAGCAAATAATTAGAAAACTATCTTCACAAAAAGTGGAAGCTGACATTTCACCTTTTAAGCACTTTTCGTTTGAGACAATCTGGTGAGTGTCGCCAGATATATAGGCACCAACACCATCTGTGCTCCTTGCGGAATTTCAGAAATTAGTGATAGCCGCGATAGGTGCAAGCAATTGCGGCCAGGCGGACATACATACAGACATACATGTCAAGGTATATAGACAAGTTCGAAGACTAAAAAAGATAAGAAAGTCGTCATGCGGACTTTTTTTCTCTAAAACAAAGTTAACGCTGGCTGGCCGTTCTCGATTGAAGGCGATCGATTCTTCCAGTTTGTGTCAAAAATACTCCACAAAATGAATGTAAAGGAGTTTATATTCAGACAACGGGGAATAATCGTTACACACGTTTGACTCAAGCTTATATTTTTATGCCTTCTTATATAGAAGGGACCTTAAGAAATATTCTCGTCGTCGTCTATAACGGTAGTTCACACTTCTTACACTTCTGTACCTTCTTTTTGAAAATGGCACTTAATCAACAAATTCTCCCAGGCATGGAATCGTCCGCGGAGTATATACATCGACTTAAATTTGTGTGCAAATCCTTTAATTATCAGCACATTGCACGATTAGAAGGACGGTAAGTTTGCGTAAACTCCGACAACGTTGCTGCGACTACAAAGGCGAATACTAACTTGGAAAGGTGCAATAGTAGAGAAATGTAATTAGGTAGAGAAATGCAATTAGGTAGAGAAATGCAATTAGGTAGAGAAATCGACGAAATCGAATTATCAAAGAAATTGGGGGAAGTTTGCAAACATAACCTCGAGAAGATAAAGCTTCCTGCAAGAAGAGCTTACGACACATACGTACTTGAAATTTTATTTCGGCACAAACACTTTCGTATGGAAGACAACGTTTTCCAATGGAATTGGTCACGCACTAATGTGTGCAAAACCTTAAAATATCTAACATTTGATGAATATTTGATATTTATCCTAAAGCGAGTGGAGCGAGTGTTCTTTCTTGTTCAATCGAAGCTTATTGGAATAATTAAAGTCATGAGTGTATGTATATAGTTTGCAATTCCATGGTCCTTTCCCTTTTCAGTTATGAACACTCGCAAGAATCTGGCAGAGGTATATATATGTTATGTATATGTTATGCACATACACAAATATTTATTTATATGTGTACTACGATATGTATATAAATAATATGTTGCTAATGCTACTATTGTAAGTGTTTACGTTTGTAGTTAACGAGGATGAATCTTTCAGTGCTTGTTATAAAAAGTGATTAGTTGCAAAAAAGCTACGAAGGGCTTGGGGGGAGTTTTTTTTTAATCCACAACAGAATGCGAGCAGACGAAATTCACTTTGTTTTACGAATTCTGATGGCAACAGCAAGCGGATTACAATTTCTGCATAAATCGCGAGAAGGTTCATTGAACATTTAAGTATATCCGTGTGCACGTTTTTGTGGCAAATTTTTTCGTTTCATTTTTTTTTTTTTAGAAATTATGGTCGTGTTTATGGATTTGAGGAACTCCATTTTTCCTTTTTTCAGTGAGCTCTTCAGGGCATGTGCAAACATGGCATTTGGGTATAGAAAGTAGAGAAATTAATGCTTAGGTACATTCGGTAATGGGTACGGTGTATAGATAAATCCAGGGCGAAAAAGTGAGAACACTGACAATACCGACAGGTTGATTGCTCTCAATGTTTTCCTACAGAAAGTTTGTGGAAATACTTATGCATATGAAGCTACAGAACACAGCATTATGATGCTCTAAAGGTTGGGAAGTGTTTGTCATCCATGAACTTTTTAGCGTTTCGCCGTGGACGGCTTACAGTCGCTGCACAAACGATATCAATGTCGGTTCTTGGCCCCATAAAGAGGTCAATCCTACGAGTATGCCACTGACTGCCAGATCGCTGATGTCATTTTATATCTTAAGTTATATCTAATTGTTAGATTCAAAGCTGGGTTCGTATTGTGTTCTCTCTCTGTTCTTAACGCGTGTAATTCAACTTTTGTCTATATGCAACGGCAATATATTGTAAATATCATACAAAATGCTACGTCGCTACCTGTCCCCTCTTTCAATATTTAGTAGAAATTGGTTAATGAATATTTTTATCTGTTGGTATCAAATCCCACACCTTTCGTCTTGAATTTAAAGCTGTGTCTTTACCTTATTTTATTAGTTAATCGGAATTTGATTTCGATTTTGAATTCTATTCACTTTAAATTTCGACTTGAATTCTATTCTGCAGTAAATTAATAAATGAATAAATATTCAGTAAAAAGAAAAATGTGGAGAAACAACAACGCGAATATCTTCCTATCTCAACGTTAATCAATAAAAGTATATATATATAAATAAATATATGTGTATATATACTAACATACACATACTAATATACTATAATAATGTACTATAAACATACTAATATATATAGATGCAGATATATATAATCCTGGCGGATACTTACTAGATCGTTTCCTGAAAAGAACAAAGTTTTCCAACTCTATCAAGGATAAGTGTGGAATTGATCCGACCATTTTTTCATATTTGTTTTTCAAGTCTCCATTGTACTTTATACGATATCAAGAGCTTACACGTAACACCAAGTAAACGCAGACAAGAAGACATGGCTGAATTGCCGCAAAATCTTACAAAGATGAAGAAGTTTCTTACTAATAGAATAATGAACTATTTTCCAACACTATAAGGCAAAGTCGGTCAAAGGTTTAGACTCCATCGAATTTCACTGAGCTGCTTGTTTCGTATGTGTTTGGAATTTAATATGCTTATCTCTCTTCCCACATATTAAGTAATCTTGTAGAAAATCGACTAAAAGTGAGTTTCAGTTCGTTATGTAGTTAACAAATGTTAATTAATCTTGAATTAAATGAAGCTGTCAGCAGCTGACGTGCATTATTGGGTTAATAGTAAACTCTTTTTTAAATTACTATAGGGAAAGCAACGATCTTCAACTGCTTGCAGGGGTTAACGTAGCTTTAAAAAGCACTATTCAATACGTTCGCGTCCTAATGGTCTACAAACGATACTCATAGGTGACGATTTGATGAAATGGTTCAATATCTGACAAATTTCATTGTGCATTGCATTGTTCATCGGATGAAATGAACTCATCTGGCTTAGTGTGAAGGCTGCTGAATCAAACGTAATGATAATTAGAGACGTTTTCCTTGTTTGAAACCTAACAGATAGATTAGCAAAAGTAGATGTGTGGACAAATTACGTTTTCTTTTCTTTTGTCTGCCCTCCTGAGGCACTCTTTTGCCATATTTAATTATAAGATAATTTTGCCTGCAACTTTGTTTGTGAATTTAATGCCCTTCTTTTGAAAATATGAATTTTGGAAAATAAGGGAAAATTGTTGAGGACTTTGTCTATAGTGTAGAAGAAATTAGGGTGAATTCATGTTCTGCTACTTATGCGAGGCATATGAGCGCATGTGCGCAAAACATGTGTGCAACACATCGCTAGCTGAAGTGCCACACAAGCTGACTTGCTAGCTGTCATGCAGAGATACAACTTTCGGCGAATTCCAAGTGGTGTTAAACAACAAAATAAAGTTGCACATCGTTCTGCAAAAGACAGGAATGATTTTATGCACGTTCCTGTTGTTCTTCAAAATTTTAATTTTTTACTTATTTATTTTTTTTGAAACGCGCAGAAAGCCCCTGCGGCACAAAGATGTATATAGACGACATTTTGCTATTGCGCAATGGGTGGTCCATTGAAGGTAAAATAAACATAAATTCATTCCAAAATTGAATGCATATTCGAATATTTGAAATCTATAAAGCCCGACTAAATACAATGTCATAATAAGATTTGCTAGGGTAATGCAATACACTCTGCTCTTAGTTTACACGACAAAAGTCTAGCCCTGCTTCTCAATTTGAACAATAGTCCCCACACTTACCTTTTATTTAGCATAATCTCACGGTTTGGCGCTTCACGTTAATGCCAACGAACTTTCAAAAAGCAAATAGTATGTGGCACCGAGATTCTGAGCGGCATCATTAATCTGCTTTTTGAACAGCAAGCTAAAGCATAATCGCTATAATTCTACATATTATATATATATATGATCAGCAACTACATACATTTATATATTTTGTTTAGCTAATATTTTCTATGAACGAATGAGAAGACGCAGATTATTTATTAATAAAGGAATATTAAATTTTATACCTTCGACAGGTTTATGATGATTTTTATTATGTTCTACTAATGTAGCTGTTCCCCCTCCATTAAATTTATTAGGTGATTTGATTAATACAATTGTGGCATGATCTTGAGTTACTACATACTATATATGTATATATATGTACTATACTATATATACATATACTATACTATATATACATATATACAAGTATTTATACATATATACTATATATATAACGCATTAGCCTCAATAGGTCACACAACTCCGACTAACCCTCAGCCTAACCTTCGTCGTAATATACCATAAGTTGTGCCTTCCTCCCCTATAGGGGTTTATTTTTTGTGCAAATTCTTTTATAGGACATGGTGCACAAAATCGACCTACGTAATTCAAACTTACTCGTGAAGGTTACACTTATTAAAGGTTGCACTTTGCTGCCATGTAAGAGCTTTTCTCTCTCTCTCTCTCTCTCTCTCTCTAGCGTTCCATATAGGGAGTAAGTAGTCATAAAAATGATTTGACCCAAATCGTGTCCAATAACGTTCGCTCTTGTAACAACATATGGCGAACTGTAGGTTCAGTACAAAAGTACATTGAATGACAGCAAAAGCTTAAGAAGAGAAGCTAAGAAGAGAAGCTTAAATTGGTTCAGGAAATTAGTCTGAATCGTTAGCACAATATTTATTTAGTCTAATCACAAGTAATGCAGTATCTAAAAATAACTCCAACTCACTCAGTAGTGTGCCTTTAACTGCTAATAAAAATAACTTTAAAGTATAACAAAACATAGCCGACCACGGTCTACCACTAAACTCCCTACATCAACATGCACTTATTCGAAAAAGTCATCTGAACCATTTCCAACACTGTTATTTTTTGAGCAAAGTCACTTTAGTATAACAAATTTGATCAAAATATCGCAAAGATTTCGCACGACATAAGATAGACAGATGGACTGACGGGCAGATAAGCTTAAATCGATCCAGAAACTGAAAAGGTTGGTCTCTCCCAAGTCCTTCCGAGTCTTTTTATGCATCCGCACAAACATAATGTGTCCTACTTGTACCGTGTAATTTCAACATATTTTTTCGATAACGCAACCCATACAGCAAGCAGTTACGCATGAGTGTGATATTTCATATAGAGATTACGGCCGTGACAGAATGTCATATTTTAGCTCGAAAACCAAATAGCTAACGACCTTCATGTCGTTAAGCAAAACGCAAAATAAAGTAAAATATCGTTACAAAAGCACATGTTCGGCAAAATTAACAGACATAAAAAGATTACTTAGTCCCAGAAATTCTGAAATGATGGAGATGCTTTTACCCTTTGGTGGCTTAAAATTTAAAAAGGGATAAATGAATACGGGATTAACGGAAAAATTTGTGTGGACGACAAAAAGTGAAAATTTAGAATCACTATAGACTAAGCAAGTACTTTGGAAATGTGATGTTCAGTGCCTGCTTGGTCGATGTATAGTCAGGCAGAGCTCAGTTCAAAAAGCACAAAACCACGGAAACAAGATTCCAGCAAATTTTCACCATAGAGCCACAGTCGTCGTAACTATCGGAAGAAAAACTTAAAGTGGATAAGGAGGAACAGCAAATGAGCAAGGAGAGGCACAACGGAGATATAGAAGTTATAGAAATCAAGTTAGCTGTTAAGAAAGAAGAACTTGACAATTCAAATAACCCATGACATAGCCAGTTTGCTAAACTCTGTTTTACACGATTTCTATTCATTTTCTTTAAAATCCTTTCCAAATTTTATATTTAGTTTGTTTATTTATTTACTTTTCTTCCTCTTCTTTGCATTTTTTTATTACATCACAATCGACAATAATACACATCTTCCCTTGTAAATACAACGAATGGGAAACAAAATCCGATACGAAAGCAATCGAGTACTCGATCAGCTAGATAACGAGAACCGTAAACCGGCCACAGCTTTTTAATCCAAGCAAGCTTTTAGGGAATAAATGTTGAAGGAATTGTGCAGAACATATGGTTAAACACATCTGGCGTCTGGCATCCGTTCGCAATGAAAGAACAAAGATTATCAGTAAAATTGATGGGTTTGAATCTGGGTTGGGCGCTTCTTTAATTAAATTTAGAATGAAATAATTAAAAATGACTTGGATAAGTTGCCATAAATGAATGCGAATCACTCTGTTTGGTATACAATTGGCCTAATTTCCAAGCACCGTTGCAGGGAGAGTTGTCGTGCGCGGAAAAGATCAACTTTTCTAGGGTCACCTGAAGACCAAAAGAAACTAAAACAAATCTGCCAAGCTAATTGAATATCAAAAATCTTAATTTTTCAAATTAATTAAAATGAATTTTCGAGTCGGTTGTAAGCTTTTTTTTAGGTTTAAATGAAAATATATAGGGTTTAAAAAATTGCCTGGGAATGGTGAACTGCGTAAAACGATGGATTAGTGCGATGTAAAGTAATTGAATTTTTACATGCACTGGTATGCAGGTGAGCTTTTTGTCTATCCTTGGCATAGTTTATCTCAAAAGGATTGGGAAAACAAAAGTTTTAAGACAAAGTGCATCGGTTTCATTAAATTGTCTTCTTTTAACTAATTAATGTTGCTCTTCTTCATAATCAACAACGTAAGGCGAGAGCATACTCATGTCGTTATTCTCTTGGTAACACCGACATGTACACCTATAAAATAGGTTTATTCTACAGGCCTTTCTACAAAGGCTTACAATAGGTATTCCACAGGGGAAGAGGGTACGATACGACCGCAGATATATCATCCGTAGTAATTGTGAACAAATAGGACATCATACGGTGAATATTAGAATGCGCATTGACAAGTGGCACAAAAATAGTTTCGATCGGTCAACCGATATCGTGGTAACAAAGAAAATACTTACTGTAGCGCAGTTGCTATAAGCACTCATTTCGAAACCCTTATGCTTTTTATACCTATTTTTTTTCTTTTCGTTCTTTTAATTTATTACATGGCGTATTCCATACAGCACGTGTCGACTATAAAGAGAGAAAAATTAATGATTTATACGTCAAACTTTGTTTTACTTCACTTTGATTTCAGTTTTTAAAAAAGTTGCAAAAAAAAAAAATTTTTTTTCAAAAAAAGGAAACTTTTCTGTCAGTTTTTCTCATATAATGGCTATACGTTCTTTGAGCGGTCGTTGTTTTTTCCTTTCTAGATTTCTAGAAAGACACAAACAATTTTCCTATGATATCTTTTTGCGTTGGTGTATCTTTGCCCGTCAAAAGTGTCTGGGTAAGCAATATCTCTGATAGCAGAAAGTCCTCTTCCTTTGCCAACACTTTTTCTTAACGTTTCAACCTTCTTCTTCTTTTTCTTCTTCTATTCTATGTTGTCGAGAGCTGCTGTTTGCGTTTTTTCTTCCTTGCTTTTTCAATTTATTTTTGCAGCATGGTTGTACTTAAAGATGATTGTCAAAGTTTTATTATAATGATAAGTGGAAATAGGAAAAAAAATTATTGAATGGAAAATTTTCTGGTGTATTTTTAGTGGGTGAATAAAAACGATATTAGTTAAATGCACGGTCATGTAAAGTCTTTATGCGCTGTGCCAAAGGTTGGCTATTGAGTTCGTTGACATAACCTCACTAGTTTCGGCTGATTTTTGCGACTGCTTTAGTTTTTGCTTGACTGGAGTTCAACAATTTGACGTTCATTGCTAGAGATTTTACTTAATGAACTAAATCTCTTTCTGGTTGCATTACCAGGGAAATAAATGCTACAATAAGAAAGCAAATTATTTTGATTTCGCTCTGATAATTCGTGCCAAGTTTAGAATGAATCATATTTCGCTATGCAACCCTTTTCCAAGTGATAACGCCAACTACAGGTATATCAGCTTTGTCTAATCTAATGGCGGAATTGATTGTTTCTATTTGCTGGTGTCCTCAATTCATTCTTACCCTTTCATAACTTTGTCGGTAAAAACAAACTATGTCGCACATGAAGTCTCGTTGCCTTCGTTACCTTAACTTTGAAAATTATGGAAAGCTGGACAATTTTTGCCTTATGCTTTCGCGTTTGACAGTAAAATTTCGTTTTCATTTATGTTTCGAAAGGCAGTTAAATCGAATCGAACATATCCTTACAGTTATACAAAGTAATTATATTATTTTCGCTTTGCAGAGAAATTTGATTTGAAATGGAAAGGTACAAACCATAACTTCACAATGTGATGTAAGGCACAGTAAAGGAACTCTCATCTTTTTCGTCTTTTAATATTGTAAAGAGAGAACAAGGAGAACAAGGAGAAAAGCTATTTTTACCCTATTGCGTACTTTCTGATCCTTTTGTTGAACGAAATGTTTTTCAATTTCGTATTTTTCTTGCCTTTGCACACGTTATTAGTGAAATAATGAATCGATGGAAGGTAAACATCCTTTTAATCTGACAAGGGCCCACAACAGCAATAACGATTATATGAATTCAATTCGGATTTATGTTGTTTTCCATGTTAGAGATAATTTGCTTTACACCATTGTTAGATCAAAGGTTTTAAGGTATGCCAAGGAGGCAAGTATTTATTAGACGAATAATTGTGAGTATGCTTGTAATATGACTTGAGTGGTCTTGAGTGAATGAAATGAAAACATGCACACACATGTGGACGGAAAAAGAAGTCCGAGGTGTATTTTTCGGTTCTATGCCATAAAAATTGTGAAAGGCAGCTTCTACAAAGCAACGTGGAACGTTATAGGTGTGGCGAGACAGTTCAGAATTTATTCTGGGAATAGCGCGTAAACTTGTTCTCGCAGTCAGAAGTTTTCTTTATTCCTATTTATTTATTTACTTTTTTATTTTCAGCTCACATAAACTTACGGCCGATTTTGGTTGATCCTTCAAAATAAATCTGAGCTACTTACTACGAATTATGGCTTATAAAGTAAAAAGATACGGGAAAATAAGACAAAATTCATGTATATATGAACAAGAGAGAAAGAAAAAAAAGAAAGAAAACGATGGAAGACAAACAAAAATAGAAAAACAAGCATGTACACATCTAGCACAGGGGCACACTCTCAACCCGGATATAGATCTGAATCAGCCAAGCATAGTATATTAGTTCTATTCATGAACCAAACGAGCGATTAACGGTTAGTTTAAATACGACATAGTAGAGCTGGCGTACTATAGAGGGTAACTTTGATGTTGAGATTAAGCTATAGATACCATTCAGATTTTTGCAAAGGCTGTTGGCTTTTATTTTGCTTTAGTAGCTTATTCTTTCAATTTCTCGAATTTTGCGAAAGCGAGGCTCCGGAAGCGTAATGGCGAATGGCGAATGGCGTAGTCAGTCTCCTGCCCTCAATCCTACTGAAAGCGTTTAGGGAAAACTAAAGCGTCAAACTTCCTGTAGCAAGAATAAATAAGTGGTATAATATCCCAGTAGAGATCTGCTGGAAATTAATGCCATCCATGGCTAGCAGAATCGCAACTGGCCTTAATGGTGACTATACCGGCTGCTGACTGTTTAAATTGATTTCTATAAAAATGGTTGCTTTAAGTGCAAAATATTATTGTTATTTCTAAGCTTTCGTGTACACATCTATTTTGCTCTCCATCTGGAATAATGTCATATCTTTGAACTGAATCTCTATCAAATTTTCGTTTATTTTTACCGTAACTCTTAAACCACATTTGAATGCAGAACCTTTCCCACTTTATAAATGGAAGGCACATATAAAATAAAATGGGAGGAAAAAGAAACGAACTCCTTCCACGAACGTGAAACAATATACGCCTATCTTTCTGTCCTCATATGCACATATTACATTTATGAACGTACGTAAACCATATCGTACTTATATGTGTGAGAGATTAGCATTATTCCTTCTGCCTGATCCTATTCTAGATCTGTTTGCGGTCATTTTACAGGCTGCAGCTTTAGCTTTAGCGCCAGTGAAATATAGTTCTGCACTTTGGTGGGGCACTTTTCATCTTATTTACAAATTCTAAAATTAATTCTATCCAGTTGTAAACAATTCTCGCTTGTTGGCTATTAAACGTTAACGTGTACACCTTATGACTAGTGTTAATTAATACGAACTTCAAAGTGAACTCTGAGATTTTTTATAATATAACGTTTTCAAGTAAACTCCTCTGGTTTCAACTTCTTTGGCATAAACAAAACATGCAAAAAATTGTTGCTTTTGCTTTCATTTCAAATTTTAGTTGAAAAATGTTTCGCTCCGTAAAGACGTAATTTTTGGAGAAATCACTTGTGTTTCTCTTGTTTGTATGACGCCTCGAATTTGACACGGGTTTGAAAACGATGCGTTTTGCTTCTGACAGGACCTTTTAGATCCTTGGCCGATAATTTATCACATGTCACTTCAACTGCGGGGTATCGTGTGGACATCAGATGATTGATTTTTTCCTAATTTTTTAGTAACTTATCATGGACAGGGTGTGGCCAATTAGCCTCTCGCCTGCACCATCAACCATAGTCTTGAGATTAATCTCTTTAAGGCCCGCGTAGCGTCCACCTAGCGTAAATCTTCTCCATCTTGATGAAGACTCATACGGCTGACCAGAGACTCAGTTGAAAAGAATTACCTTTTAACTCTAAGCGTGGGGCGATATTAATGAAAATGTCTTCTCATATTTCTATTTAGCGTACCCACAGTCGTAGTGTCGTTAAAGCTTATCTTGAAGAATAAACACAAAAATATTCAACCCTTTACATAAAATCCGACAAATACGGTTTTAACCAATCGCCCTAATCTATAGTGAGGAAAACATCTAATCGTGTTACTCTTGTCAAGAAAGCAATTCGTTAAAATCAATTTGTACATATACAATGACTCCTTATATATATTTATATTAGAAGTTTAGGAGCGCTTTCTCGTATGAGCGAAGAAGAGACATTGGCCCATTAAGAAACCACTACTCGTGCAATTTTATAGTGATCTAATTTTGATTAATTCAAGACTCTTAAATAACTTAAAAGAAGAGAAGAGAATATCAAGTCGTATTTTAACCCTAGTCGGTGGTGGTAGTAAGCGATGTTCAACTCAAAAGATGTTTTTATTTTGCTATATCAACGCTATGCACCATACACTACTTAAATTTGAGCGAGTAGATTCAATTTAAAACTTATCCCTTTCAATTCCATGTGATTTCAGTACTACTCGGTTTAAAGTATTTTGGACGGCCCTTTAACGCGGTCCGCTTTCAGGTTATTAGATTTTGCTTAGGCAGAACTAGTGTTGTGCAATGTGGTTAACATTTCCATAAGAAATATAAAGGAAAGGCCTACGGAGGGAGTGATGGGTCATAGACTAAAACGATCTGCTTCTTATGCTACCTTTTCTTTCGTATAATCACGTAAGTGCAGGCATTGGCGCCAAGAGTCTGGAAAATAATCAATACAATTTAATAAGTATTTAAGCCTCTATCCTAATACACTCTACCGTCCTGACATACAAAGGCACTTTCAATTTGAATCACGGGTACCATTGATGCCTTCAAACATTTTATGTACTAACTCGTATTAAGACTTTCATAAACTTAAGGAAACTAATCATAGAAAAGAATCGACATCGAAACTCGAGGCGCATGGATTACTTCTCGTATTGTGTTTCAATTGGAGAAAAAAGCTTTTCACATGTATGATAACTTTACTCAAATTGTGCAAAAATTAGATTTGCTTTCTCTTTAATAACTGCACACTTTTACATCCAAAGTCGTACGTGCCCTTTACCTGCGGTAGCTAATTAACTTATGAAAACCTAATTATTTACGTTTTCATGCGCATATATGTCGTGAGCGGTCTAACAACGTAACACACACATAAATAAAATTTGACAGTTTTCATTAGCATATAAACTAACTAAGCAACATAAACCAGTTTTTGTTTTATTTGCGCATTTACAATCTGGAAATATGCTCATTTAGTCGTTGCATTCGTATCACAAGCGCCATCTTTACGGTGGATTGTTTATATTATATTGCTTGTTAGTATTTGTTTTGTTTCTTAACAAGGGATCGAAGCTAGCGAAGCTAGCAAACTAAAGGTGAATTAAGTTTAACTAGTGCGTTGACTTGCAGTAGAAATGAATAAAGCCGATGCGTATGAAACGTCAAATTGTAACGAGGAGGATCAATTTTGTCGTATAGTGCTCTGTTGAGCTAATTTGAACCGCATATATATTAGCGGTAAATACAGACCATCTTCCTTAGTGTGCACGAATTGATCAAAAATGAAGAAGAATTTTCGATTTTCTTAAAAAGTGTGCATATGGATGTGAATGTTTTTCATATTTCTTAGTAGCAGACTTTTGTTTACTCACATTGCACTTTAAGGAATAGTAACCACAATCTTTCCACGTTTTGTTATGCCTTATAATGTCATGAGATGATTTTCTGTCACTTATGAGAGTCTTGGGAATAATTGAAAGATTGGCGATTTTGTTTATAGTTAAAATTTTTTTTATGTATCCAAACAAGTACATATACATACAAGCTAACATAATACACTATACATAGGCGCCACACATATTCTTTGGAAACGCAATACGAAACAATCAAAAAAATTTACGATCACAGCACAAAAGTGGCTCAACAACACTTGGCTTTAGGAAATAAACAGAAGTCATGAGGACTTATTAGTAGGGTGGTTGCGGTAACATAACTCTGTCGCGTTTTTGTGAAAATATATTTCACGTCCAGAACTTTAGTAGAAATCGTTGTCCACGCCTCCTTTCTGTCGGTTTTTTCAATGTTCTCGCCGACGCTACCTCTTCAGATATGAAGCACGATAATATACTTAGCTTGTTGCACTTATGCAGCTATGGCGGATAAGATATTTCATTCGTACGAGATTCGGAATAATCGCGAATTCGCTGGAAGAATGTGCGCATTTCGTATCAATCATAATTGGACTATCAAAGGAACTTTCTGACCAAACCGCGAATTAAGCTAAACAACTTTTTCGTCGTTCGCTTGCCGAATACAATTTAAAGTATGGAAATAGGAACAAATTATTGACCGTACTCTTAAAATTCCTTTACACTGTTGAGCACGTCGCGCACATATGAAAGGACCGTTCCAACAAGCATCAAAGTTTCGCTTTAAACATTATTTCAGAGTGTGGAAAACTTTCTCTAAATTTCATTATATTCATTCACCGCATTCATGTTCTAGTGGCATTCTGTGGCATTAAAGGTAATTCAGAACGCTTTCATTGTTGTAACAATGCAGAACAAGCACCAAAATACTCTGTGGTCCATATAAAATTAAATATAGCCATCCTGTGCTGTGCATCCATTCGTGCCTGAACTTCTATTTGATTTCTGCACTTGTAAAGTAGTTGCATGTAGATGTAAAGGTAACACACAAAGTGAAGCAGATATGAATCTAAAAGGTATCGAAACCATTTGTGACAGGCACAAAAAATGTTCTATTTCCCGCGTAAAAATGAACACATGGTTTACCTCTCATGTGCAAGCTTCGCGTCCTTTCAAATTTCCTTCATTTTATTTGAAAGCATGTTAACTAACATAAGTAATTTCTAAATGAACGATAACACCAACGTCAAGATTATATGCAAAATAATGCAAAAATAAGTGTCTGAAAAAACCACCTTTTACAGAAAACAGAAAATGTGTTCCGCGGTCCATACATTAAATTGCAGGGCAGATGCTTGCAACGAAACTAATCGATAATGACGCAAAAAGATTTGAGGACCACTATATACTGATATTGATACGATTGCTCGCTCGGAAAGTGACGATTATTTTACAGAAAAGTTTTGCAACCATGGCTGAGGATCCTGAGGATTGAGTTCTAGACAACTTGGGTGTCATGCGGGCATCGTGCCCCACAGATGCTTTACAGTTAGCTACGGGCGAATTAAGCCCTTTTTTATTTAGTTTATTTAACGCCTTACGTTTGAAATACATTTACAAATACTACTTACAAAGCTGTGACAAATTTAAACTCAAACTTAAACTTGGGATTTAAGGCTCCTGAAAACTATAAGACACAACTTAAGCATTATTATCTAGCAACTAATTCAATATTTAAATGTAAATCATATACCACATAGCAATTACGGAGCTAAAGTGAAAAGATCTTCTTAAGAGGTGAAGATGATGTACCTATCATATTTTCTGACAAGCGAGGCACTTATATGGAAATAATATTTTCGGACTCTAGCATAAGTGGAGAAAAAGAGATAGGAAACTAGACTAAGGGGAAGGAATTGATTTCAGTAATTTGTAGTGAATGTTAACAGAACCAAACTGTGAAACGTACATTCGTTTGCTGTTTGCTACTAAGAGTAAGTAACATTTACTTGTGGTGTTGTTCTGAGTAAAATTTGAGCTAAGAATGAATGTGCGTGTGTACTTTACTTTTTATCTAATTATCTGTTTGTTTTACTTCCATAATTATTAAAAAAGGCTGTTTTATCTTCATTTCTCTTTTCAGCTAATTGTTCTCGGCCCAATGTTTGTGCAGACGAATTTACAATGATTTGGAAGAAGCATTAAAAAACGAATTCTTCACTTACTCCCTCCTCAGTCGGAATATTGCGTTAACTAAAATTTCTAACGAAAACAAGTGTTGAGTTTCGTTGAGCGACACGTGCCATCAGTATGGCACATAGGCGAGCGCGTAATAAGTGCTCGAAAGACTCTAGATTGAAATACGTGGGTAGTGAAATTATGTCCGCCTTTCGTTTAAAACGTATACAAAATATTAAGCGCGCATTTACGTCATTACAGCGACAAATATCGGTCGCTTTAATAGTTGCATTTTTAATAATTAATAATCAATTCGCAAGTATTTGTTCACATGAGATCTCAACCACAACAACAGCATCAACAAAATCGTCGGATATCAAAAGTCTGTCAACAGTCAGTGCTGAACACAAATTGGATGACAATGGCGTGGGTCATAGCCATAATAATAATGACTTGTCCTTAGTATTACCTCATGATACTTATCCTGGTTTTAGTGTTAAGCGTTTTAGAACTAAGCCGATGCATTTCGATTTCAACAACAACAGCAGTTCCCACAAACATGATTTTATGTTAAGCCATACAATGAATCATCAAGGCTCATATCATATGCTAGATAGTGAATATGCGAAATATTTTACGGTATTGGATGATGGCGTTGTAATGACTACTTCCGATATTTCACCTCTAGTCAATCGTCCGGTGAATTTGGTGGTAGTCGAAGAAACGCCGAATACCACGCAAACCCACACTCTACAACTGTATGTTATGCATCGCAATGATATGTTACGATTTCCAGGTTCAATGCTGGATGCTTCAGGAGAGATAAAAGAAAATAAGCCACCTGGCACGAGAGTTCGTGGCGTGCCTTTAATGCAAGCGTTTAGTAATGGGGAATTAAAAGAGAACAAACAAGTACGTTATTCTATTATAGGTGGCAATGCAGAAGCAGCCTTTGCTTTGCAATCAAAGCAAAGGAATAAGGCTGAAGAACGTTCTTCATCGTTAATAATAGAAGACGATGACGAAAATGGTGTTTGGCTGGTAACAAATCGACCATTGGATCGTGAGCACATCGCCCACTACGACTTGTCCGTTCAAGCCTCCGATTTGGAAGATGTCGACAAAACTGTTTCAAAAATCCAAGTGACAGTATTAGACGAAAATGATAATCGTCCCATTTTTAAAGCACACGATTATAAATTCGCTTTGGCTGGCCAGAAATCCGCAGATTTAAATAACAATTTTACTGTTAGTTGGAAGCGTTTTACTATTCTCGGAAAAGTAGAAGCTAGTGATGCTGACGGTGACAAAATAGCGTATCGTCTTAAACAACCAAGCAATACGGTTATCATGGTACCACAGACTGGAGAAATCATGCTGGTTGATCAGCCTCAGGCTGCGGAACTTTTGGTGGAAGTAGAAGCTCATGACTTACGTTATCCCAGTTTAGTTTGCTTACAACCCGCAAAAGTTTTACTCGAATTCTTAGCTCCCGAACCGGTGTCTTTCATTATGCAACATATCGATCATGATTCCGTAAACGATCACAGTCATCATCGTGAAAAACGACGAGTTACGCGAGCGGTAAGGCCAACCAAGCGAATAGAATTCACGGAAGCCGATGGTGATACCGAAGGTAAATCGGTTTTCCAACTGGAAAAGGAAACCGATAAAGAAACATTTAAGATACGTGATGAAAATCCCTGGGTCACAGTGGAAACTAATGGAGCAGTACGAGTTAAGAAAAAATGGGACTACGAAGAATTAGGTCCAGAGAAAACCATCGACTTTTGGGTTATCATCACCAACACGGGACATAACGGTAAGCGAACTTTTTTATAACAACTTTTAATGACTAATGATAACTACTTTAACATTTGTTTATAAGTTTTTAATAAAAATACTTCTCTAGTCATTAAGTCGTCATTATATCTTCACATTCTTTTGTGAAGAAACAAATTACTCACGAGAAAAATTTCAATTGCTAGCAATTAAATAAGAAAACAAAGCACAAGAGAACGAACATAAGTTGAACTTTGACTACTTTTAATAATACAAAGATAATTATAATAACGCTGATGCGGATGGATAGTCAGTCATTTGAATGACTGCTCGTCGACGTATTCGATATTAAGAGGCAGCAAAAGCCTACAAGTGAATCTTAGATGCCCGTCACTGTAATTAGGGGAAGAAGCGAACTTTCTGTCAAACACGAACAGGGAATTATAAAAAGCAGACAAAACTGTTTGGACAGACCGGTTATGTCTCTTTCCAAGATCGCTAAGAGTTTCTCTTCCAATTCTCCCTTGTGACTTCTGCGACCGCAATTCGTTTAAATGACCTACGGTAAAGAGAGACTTTAAGTGAAAATGAAGTAGATGCGCGGAAGCATTACTCGAGGAACTGGCTAGAATTGAACTTTTGGACAGTGCGGGAATGAAAAAATCGAGGTCCGTCATAACATGGCGAATTATAAACTGAACAATCGATTATGTACTTCAAAGGTATTCATTACATATGCAGATATTCTTAATTATTTTCTCCAAGCCCACATATTGTACAGTTGATCCATATTGTACTTACTATTAGTATTATTATTATTGTTATTTATTTTTTTTTTTTGATGTGAGATAATCTCTGAGAGGATGTTCTTTACTCGTGTGACACAATGATGATCCGAATGAAGCGGGAAAAGAGAAATAGATAGAGGGAGTGGTTTCAGTCTAGTGTGTTGTGCGTGCGCAATCGGTATTATGCCTGTACCGTCGCAGCACTCACTATACATACGATCACACTTGCTTTCTACACCACTGAGATTTGAACTCGCGACCACTGACTTGATAGTCGCGATACTCGTGCATATATTTGATTAGCAGAATAATGGTCACTCCATTATAGTACCCGCAGGCTTTTACCTCACGGATAAAAATAACTTACAGATTGCCTTTAAAACCAACCCAATATTGATTTTTAGTTCTAGTTATGGTTGAAAACTATTTATAGCGATCACGAATTTGAATAACAAATTCTTCAAACTTTGAAACGACTCGTTCTTCTTAAAGTTGTAGAGTTATATTTACTGCAGCAGTTATGAAGTTTTTAAGAATACCTTTTAGAATTGTGGTTTATTTTGAGGTTAGGTTAACTTTTTAAGAAATGCGGCCGAATGTAGCCATTTTTGAAGACATAACCTAGAAATACATGTGCAGAGCTTCACTTGCGATTTTGAGAGCTCCAAGAACAAGTTAAGAGGGACTAATTAAGAGCTAGCTTCTGTATATCCCTCCGTCGGTTATGCCAGCGAGACGAAAAAACTTACATTCCCATTTTTACGTTAATAGGAAAAAAAAAAAAAACTAATTACTAAACAAATGATAATAATAATAATTGCTATAATTGTAGCGAGGAAGGCAAGCTAAGAATTGAAAGCAAATGACAAATGCTGCAGCAAATGTTTTATTGTTTTCACCAAACATAAAAAACATGAAAGTACGAAGGGAGAGATTGAGATTCAAATTAAACATTCTCTCATCCCTCGCTATTAAGCGCATGAGCTACAGTTTGGTTTATTTGTGTCTTGTAAATATGAAGGAAGCGGGATGACATGTGGGTGCTTGTAGTGCTTGGCAGCATATTAGAGAGCACGAGTGCAGTGGGGGAGAGAAAATGCGGTATTTCAATTAGTATCTCACATGGCAGATATAAATAAACATAAAAAACAAAAACAACAAAGAAAAATGAAAGCGTACACGACTTCACAACGTACTCCAAAAAAAGAATAGTACATAGTGCTTCATCAAAAACAAGCCAGCAAATGAAAAGAAAAAAACACACTTCTGTTTTTAATGTCATGAACCTGTCTGTCAAAATGCTAACTGGACATGTACGCATGCATATACGTATCTCTCCTACTTGTGTTTTGTTACTGTTGTCTGGTTGCTTGGCTGGTTGTTAGCTCCCGCCACAAACCCTTGAATGCAGATAATGTTGTAACATTTGTTCGCTATGTGAACGCCGTTCATGTGCACATACATATGCGGATGCTGGTGATGTTGCAGATGATGATATAGACGAGATTATGTTTTATATTCATTATGAGGATGAGCACGTTGCTCATATCTGTCACACTCGAAATGCTGACATAACATTTGCATAACAATACAAATCCTGCAAACTGATTTTTTTTTTTTGCTTTATACAGACACATCTTCCTACACATATATTCATTTCCCCACCCAGCCAAAAGTTACTGCAAAAAACATGTTAGCTTAAGCTTGCATATTTATTTAAAGGTACATATTTGCATATGCCAAGTTAATTAGTCGATTGGTCTTCGGTATGTTTTCTCAATTTAAGCATAAAATTTCTTATTTTATTGCTTTTTTAAATTATTAAAACACAATATCTATAATACTAGTCTCCCAAGCCTATTACTCTCTTTGTGCAGCTCTGATCCTTCACATGAAATATTTTATTATAATTGCACCGGAGCAATTTCGGAGATCCCTGCGCAAATTCCCCAAATAAGCATTTATGCATATTTAAGCATCTGTTTGTTTATCTGTATATAATGCGTTTGTAAGCGCTTATTTACGTTCGTGTTAATGTCTATATACAAACGCAGCATATAGGCAAATATATCAGGATTCATTTTTAATTATGCACAAATCAATTAACTGTAAATAAGAAAACGTAATAATTATGCGCACGAATGTTGCGCTTATACATTTATTTAAATTCATTTTTAAATAAAGGAAATGGTGACAAAAACTAGTAAATACCGAAAAAGAAAACGAAGAGAAAACGGGTACAAATAAACTATTGTTGCCTGCAAAAGAAATTAGTTTTCACAATCATCAACAGAGGATTGCTTGTATAAGACCTGGAAATACTCTCAAGACTTCTCATAAACCCTGCAGAGGCTGATCGAGAGGAAACTTTGCTACTTTGCTATGTCGTCAGATCGTCATTTTAACACACATGGACTGCAAACAAATAATAGAAAAAGCATAGTTAGCCAAGAAACTTTAAGCCGATTTTAGTGAACCGATTTTATTTTATACTTCACTTTATTTTGTATAACCATTTTAAGAACTTTTTACTAAAACTAGTGAGTCATCAATATGCTGTAATGTCATCAATGCTTTTCTCGGCAAATTATTGCAAGAACATGCTGAGATCGCTTGGTATTCAAAATAGACGGAATCAATAATCGTGAGTTTTTTTTAACGGGGCAGCAAGAAGCAAGCTATCAATAAATGGCGATCGACAAGTAGTTATCAAAACGTTTACAACAACCACTTGGAAGGTTCAGAGACGCTATAAGTTATATTTTGTAGGACGTCGACATTGTGGCGCTCAGTATACAACTACAATCGCACCTACATATGCATTTTGGAAGATTATCAAATCCTGAATCGATGTATATATGTCGGTTCGTCTTTTGTCTTTTATTCTTACGGTCGCGAAGATTAAGATGTTAGCTACCAATTTGGGAATAGCAGTGCAAGCTCTTGAACGCAAGGTCGTATTGAAAATGGGCCACCAGTACAACTTTAACTGAGCATATCCCTGCTTTCAGATGCAAACAAATTGGCTGTCCTGCAGCATGCGCCCTAAAATAGAAAAAGCTTGCGAAGCTCGTTTTTCGGGTTTTTGCATCGATAAAAAAGTGGGTATAAAAGACACGACACCAGCTAAACTCAATTTCCTTACTTTCTTTCAAAGCGGTTGCAATAGTGAGAGAGGCTCGTCATAGATAAAAGACATTCTGGCCACCGATTCTTCGGCTTTTGTCTAGTCTGTCGGTGTAACACACACGTCAGCAAAATTTGAGTGAGTGTTCACATTTTTAATGACCGCAGATAAATCCTACATCATGGCACTCTCTTGACATTGCTCCTGTGGAATAGTTGCTACATTTTGTAGCTATTAATTGCCATCCAATAATATTTTTCATTTGCCATGAACTCAAACAAAGGAAAACTACTAAACATTCTTAAGCTTGTATGTCAATTAGGTCTTGTTCCCGTATGTTTACCTGTCCGATATCCATGTCTTGCAAGCAATCCCAATGTCACAAAATCATATCAGAAACCTGTCGTATGTATCCTTAGTCATATTTCGTAAGCCAGGATTAAAAAAGAGACTTTATAACCTTACAAAGATTCTTATACTAGATGGAAAACTAATAAAAGCACAAATAAGCCCACTAAGGTCCCTGTAAAAGATAAATTATAATATGTTTGAAGCGAATGTTTCACCTCCGTACTTAACTTGTATTGAAATGGGAAAACATTATAATTATTGTACGACATAATCATATCATAACAAAATACATACATATATCATATCTGATTAGAAGAGAAAGAAGAAAAGATTTCATAATAAGGATACGACGAGTGAAAACATATTTAGTATACATTCTAAAGGTAATAACAAAGAGGAGAAAAATAAGTGTCACTTTTCTTTTTTTCTTTATATATATATATATATATATACATATAAATGTATATATGGATTATAATATTTGTGAACTTAAGCTCAAGAGTTTAATAAGCAGACTTATAACGTTCTAGACAACGTTTGCATTTTGTAACGGAAAAAAAAGAGGAAAGCGTTAACAATGAATCGATTTGGGAGGCTTGATGCCATATTAACGAAACGAGCATATTGGACTAACTTAAGATGACTTAACTACCAGGATTACGAAGACTGTTCACAGATGATTTATTGAGTGAATAATCGATATACACTTGAATCTATTTTTGTGCGATAGATAGAGACCGCAGAAAAAAAACATAAAAAGACATTTAATATAATTTTTTGTAACATTTTAAAGGAAATTCATTTAATACTACGGACAAACAGCTCATGAAAAAGCTCCTTTAGAAAAAGTGTCAAAGCGTTACGAAACAACGCAAAAGTACTCTCCCCACAAAATAGCGAATTAAATGGAACATGAAACCATTTAACACGTTGACGGTCATTTTAAAATCAGCGAGTGCTTCCAAAAACGCACTTCTCATCGTTTTGGTTTATAATACTAAGAACGTAGGAATGCTATAGGCGTCGTGCGCATCTACGCAATGGACGTCTACAGATGTCATATAAGTCAACGGGTTAATCGGCCTATCATTTTGAACATGGAGATATTTTCAAAATGCATATAATCCAATACGCCTCGTCGCTGCCCAACTTAGTGAATTTAATGACTCGTAATCACTTTCGTCACTTGATCATATGTGAGTTGATTTATTTTCTACTAGCATGTAGAGCGTGATAAGTTTTTCCGATGACAGTCATTTAATTAGCTGCGTCGTGATGTCCACAGACACACTTGCAAAGTTTTTTTTGGATTTTCGAATTGCTTTCCGGATTGATATCTATGCTAGTTTAATATGGTGCAAAGCTGCATTACACCACACATGTTATCCGTTGTTATAGAATCCGATGTTTCTTGCCCGTTTCCATGATCTGTTAATTTATTTACAATGTCAGCGTCAGCCAGAGTTTCGTCCCCATTCGTTTCCATAAAATTATTTCCATTTAATAAAATAATAATAAAATATTAAATTGTAAAGGACTAGAGAAACGACTTTGCGTTCATTTTACCTTTTGCCGCGGGCGTGTACTCTAAGTAAATAGGTCCATTTTCAATACCAACCTACGGACAGAAACTCTCAATGTTTCTACCAAATTTCAAGACGATATCTTCATGTTCCTGACCAAGAGAGAGTCAACAACACACACGGCACAGACGGACGGACATGACAATTTCACTTGAAATTGTAAGACTTCACTGTGTGCGTGTGTGTGTCATTGCTTTTGTAATATTTGAAAATCGTACGTGATATTGGATATTAAACGCAGACCAGTAGCGGACTTTGCTAACGATAAAAGTAATTAAGAACAAGTCTCATGTCATGTGATACGGAGTAAAACCCAGAGTATATGTACAGCTCTTTATCAGCCATTTTTAGCCTCGGATGTACCCATACAATTGGAAGAGAAGGACAGCCAAAAAAATTCCTTCTTTCCAAAACCAAATTAACTAAGAAAAGAAAAAAAAAAAATGACTTCAACATGTAAATTATTAAAAGTATTCCTTTATAAGTTTTTGAAGTGGTTTTTGTTTGATTGTTTTTAAAGATTGTTATTAAAGAAAACACAATAATTGAGAAAATTTAACAGAAAGTTGTAAATTTTTTGTTAATAACGGATGTAAAGTGAAAATTGTGTGATAATAAATGCAATAAGGTCATGGACTGTCGTTCTAATTATAATGAATTCAACAAAGTGACATACTTCTTATCCTTGAGATGTATGTATGTGTAAACGTGTTCTTGTTAAAAGTTTATTTCAGAAATTAATGTCTCCTTCAAATATGAACTCTTCAGCTAAATTGTGTGTTTTCGTGATAAAATTGAATTCAATTTTTACAAAATTGTATAAAGTTTTTTTTTTTTTAATGCTTCTGGCACAACGCTTAAGCATTCTCTGTGAAAAAATAATTACAAGTAGATTTTCGTGTGGTTAAGTTATGTAAACTTTAAAAGTTGTTATCGTATCTCGTATCTATTAAGCAAAAACTAATAAACTTGTATACGTTTATGCAACAATCTTGTACAGCAGATTATCAAACTTTATTTTTATTGACAAAAGACGATTACTTTGTCTGCGTCACTTAGAAACCCAAGTCGAACTTCTCACAACTTTGTCTATTCCCTTTTCCTCCGAAGTGTGTTTTTAATAAAACGATTAGATAGGAATTTTTAGTTGGCTACCTCCTCCTACACTCTCGCAAGACGAAGTGCCAAGAATAGTCGATTAATGAATGAATTGGAAGCAAACACAATCTCTCCCTTCACAACCTCCTGGACATTAGTTATTCATAGTTCCTCTTTGCAATCCCAAATCTCCATTAGTGAGCCTCGATACCTAATAGTGAAGAATTTTTCTTACGTACAAAAACAAGAATCGGTCTTAAATTGATATTTGCCAAAAATGATGGGAAAGAGTTTCTTAGAAAAGATACTCTTTCCAAAATACAAAGACCGTTAGGAGGATTGAAGGTGTATTCGTTTTAGTCGCACCCTAAGTGTAAGTTACATTCAAAGCTAATAAGTTAGAAAATAAGGTATGCCACGAAATAGATAGGGTTATCACATCCGAAGTGAATCAGGTGACTTATTTAGCTGAAAACGTCAATTGTCATTTCCTTTATTTCCGACAAAGCCGTCAACTTGAGAGAACTCAGCAGAGAGAGTAGAGGGATTATTCTGTCAGAATCATCGAAAGTGTGCCCGTCATATTAGGGATGACTTGTGAGTTATACAGACCGAGGAAGTGAGTAGCGCGTTTGGGCAATTAGGTTCCACGATTCGTATGATTATTCGTAAGAAAATATAAAATTGATTTGATAGGAGTTCTTAAAACCCTAAACTTGATATCGCGTAGGTCGGTAAGAGAGAAACCGTGGAGGCCAGTTAGGTGATGAGAAGTCAAACCTATTTCGTCGTATTATAAGAGTTTTGTTTAATGTATAGTCAATTAGTTATCTCTAATAAATTACTCTCTTATTAAACGTCCATTTTTAAATGTATGTAAGGCTGTTCTTTGTGTTCCGTAGAGTAAAATCCTTTATATCGCAGGTAAGAAACGTAAGATATGAACAAATCGCCAAAGTCGAAGAGCTGCCGCAACAATTAACTCGCCATAAAATTTTGTAAATTATTCTCAATTAATTTCAAAATTAACTAAACTAATACTTGCACCCTACGCAATCGGATAAAAATGGAGCACAAAGCTTTCCTTTCTATTCTATTTCTATTCTCTCTAGCGCTACATTTGTTCGCTTTGGAGCGTCGTAAGGGAGTAGTCAGTAGTGGATTTGTCCTTTGTGTCTCATAACCTTTCATCTTAATTGCCTTGAATGTGCTCGCATCAAACAATCCCATCGAGCAACTTAGTTTGCTAAACCCAGTCTTTCCTTAAACTCTTTACGATGATTGGATTGTTTTGAATTATTTCGAACGCGTAGGTTGACTTATGTAACGCCAATTTTTCCTTTTACCGCCTTACGAAGGCAGTCTTCGACCTTATAATCTGTCTTGCTTCGAAAAGTGGAGACTAGGCTCGTGTGCAAATTGTCTATAGTTGTGATAAATTCACAAGATTTGCGAAATTGTAAACTTTGTGTGTAAACAAATTCGCCTGAATTTTTTTGCAGCCGCTTTTTTGTATTTAACTTAGTGAGTGAAATGCATTATAAAAGAAGAATTGACAAAATCAAGATAATGTGATATTGAAATATTTTAATATGAGTGTATATTGCTTCGCATGTTGACATGCTTCGACTTATATCGGTTAAACGGCTCAGGTTATGACTTACGCTTTGGATTTCTTTACATCGGCAGATAATCGCAAACAAGCCATTTTCCTTGGAAGGACGTCCGTTCGATGTTTTCGCGAGCAAACCGTATTAATGGCGTCAAAAAAGCAGCGACCAGGGGATACTGGCTTGCGTGACTTGCTTCTTCCTCTATATTTTCATGCAAGGAGAAAGTTGGATGAAGGAACTTTGAGAAACCTGTCAACTCTCTCTTTAAGATGTCATAAAAATTTATTATCATTATTATTATAAACCTAGCCAGAGAAGACGACTACAGTCTTAAAGCATTAGCAGCATTTAAGCCTTCCGGCTTTATTAAAAACTCCACCGCACTTGAGATTTGAACCCACAACCATTGCGTTGCTAGTCGAGGCTCTTGTCTATTCAATTTCATTACCATTATTGCTATTAATTCTTTAAAGCTATTAATTATTGAAGATGTGTGAAGGTCTCATGCATTTGTTGTCGGAATTGAAGACAATTAAAAGGTATATTCCCGCTTTTTTCTTTTGTAGGGTCCTTCTAACTGATTATTACTTTAAGGAACACTTTACATATCCAACGTAATTATATTTTTTCAATATTCGCGTCAATTTTTCATTTCAATTTTCGCGATAGTAAATATTATCGACGAGCAGACGGACATGATAAAATTGACCAGGCGACTTTTTCGTCGTACGGTCTATCATTTTTAGATTTTAACAAATCTTCGACAAATTAATTGCCGTAGAAAGGGAGACAAAAATGTACGATAAACTCAACGGTAGTTTTTTAAACAGATTTTGTCTTAGCTTGAAATAAAAAAAAAAAAGAGAATCTAATAGATGTATGAAGAGCATATTTACATTGAAGATGTTCCGTTTATCAAAATGTTTCTTTTGAGAATGAATTGTGGTGAGCGATGGCTGATGCAGATGTTGCGAACACTTAAATCCACTCAAACAAAACAAATCAGTAAGAGAAGCAGCGCATGTGCTGTGCTATTAGTCTGACTGAATATTAAAACAAGCCGAAGACAAACAAAAGGCAGAAAATGAGAGCATTCATCTAAATACCAAAGATAATAGTTTGAACTTAATATAACTAAATAGCGTGCCAATTGAATTCGTATGAAAAACAGTTGCGGAATGTATATAAACAAAGCGTGCCAGTTTTGAATGTACAGAAGTAAAGCATGCCAGTTTTGAATGTATAAAAATACAACGACTTCTAAATAATCTCTTAAGTAAAAAAAAATAATTTAAAGAGAGGTTGGAGTTGCTCTCTTAAGTATTCCTCCTTCTCCAAGTACACAGAATGGATAACAACATTATTTACTCGCACAATATTGCAATTTGCACAAGAAGCGTTTTTGAAGTCATGTTAGAGAGTCATATTAGCAGATATAGCTTGGGAAAGGGACGAAGATTTCTTAAGCAAGCGGTTAAATGTAGACTTTACTGCGCTAACTTAATTCAAACGGATAAACTTGTTATTGTTAACCTTTTTATAAAGGAAACTTCGTTGACATATTTACACATCTATCACACCTAACAACTGCAAAACTAAAACATGTGTGCTATCACTAACCATGTAAGTAATGCAATAAAACTTAACATGTGTTTTTCTTGCATAAACTGCTTTGTATATGCATACGTATATACTCATGCACATTAAAATCATATTTGATCCTTTTTTCATTTGCTTTTGTATTATTTGCATATTTCTTTAAAATTTTCCATACAGTTCTAGTCTCTTTGTTGCATATTCATACGCATGTCCTTCCCCAGAAAGTTAAAAACGAAAAAAGCACTGACTAAATATACAACCGCTTCTGGGCTTTTTAAAAGTAGCGTTAGTTAGTTACTGTTTTGTATATTTTATTTTCTTTTCGCTACTGATACCGCAGTTATTTTACGGAGCGTCGTTCTGCTTGTTTGCATGAGCGGAGGTATGAATGTGCTGAAGATATTTTGTAAAAATTAAATTCCTGCGAATAGTTTTGTTTGTAAACTAAAAGAAAGCAAGAAAAAATGTTTTCTTTTTTTCAATCATTCTTTCTTTCTTTGCCTGGCATGTAACATATATATTATGCGCATATTTATATAACACTTTTTACTATTTGTTGAATTTAGATAAAATAGAGGGAATTTTTTTCTGAATACCATCCAGTTATCAACGAATATGTGTTCAGGTAAAATATATATTTAGATGAAATTCTTTTCGCGCGAAGCATTCAAACTTGAAACAGAATACTTTTTGAAAACTTGAAGCGGGAGACGTTCAGGTGGAACATGGTGGTAACATGACTTCTCAAAAACATATATTATAAAAATTACTATTATATGCGTAAACATGGCACTATTAAATACCTCCTGCATAATATGGAAATATCCTGTGTATGTGACAATGGTTATCTAACTTTTTGCATCTATGTAAGAATGATTATTGTATTTTACTATAATTTTTTCCCACATGTACCGTAGTGTGCCTTCTTTCTGTATGTAAGGCCTGATGATTAGATAATATCTTCTTAAAGCAGCGTAAGGTCAGCCGAGGTTTAACACTATCGTTCCGTTCTATTTCATCATCCGCCTGAACGATGTTGTACCGTTTAATAGATAATAAGAAGTAAAGCGGAAAATCTGCAATAAGAAGGTTACAGCAAGTCATCAGTTCCGTTTATTTCGATATACATACAGGACGCTGGCATTGCCATAAGCCGCATTTGGCTGAGTTTGCAAACTAATCTGATCGGTATTTCATTATGCGTTGAGTATTTCTAATAATTTATACATACAACTATCATGGCTTTAGTACAAAATTCAGATGCTCGACTCAGACCGAAAATGCCATATAAGATGCGTTCTAAAATAAGGAACAATTTTTTAAAATGTTATTGCATTGCTTCGCATTATTGTCGAAAAGCGTAACGATAAAACAAAATTATCGGTTTTGAGATTCAGAGCGAGGTCGTAAGATTATACCGAATAAATCGACTGATATTAAGGTTTAAACTGAAAGTTTTTATGTAAGCAATTTGGTTCTATCTTAGACGCACATGAATTCTAAACTTTCGTACGATATTTCTATCCGTTGAAGTTTTCATTCAAAAAGATTATTTTTGAAAAAGTGATGCAGAGCTCAATACGAAAACTTTAAAAAAAAACAGCTGGAAACACTGAGTTGAAACGCTACAGCAGGTCAAGGCCCACCGTTAAACGCCTTAGACAACCCCAAAGTCATTCATATTACGGTTTTTAAAAGTAACGAGTTATATAAGATGTGGTCGAAACAGTGGTTCAATCCGAATAATTTGCAAGACCTTTTGTTCCTGGGCCAAGACGCATCAGTGTACCAAATGTCATCCAAATATCTCAAAGACAACGGCCTGTACGTTGAACGGAAGACAGCAAGACAGACAGACGAGCAGACAAGCTTAAATCGATTTAGAAAATGATGCTCAACCGATCGTTGTAAGAAGAGGGGGTCTATGTCAAATCCTTCCGAGTGCTGCATACATCCGCAGAAACTTAATATACCCTTGTACCACAAGTGGTATAGGGTATAACAAGTACGATTGCTATTGTGGAAGCTGATGGGATTTGATCACATCTTGTAGGAAAATTTTTACACAATTAGTTCGAGATTTGCAATAAGATTTCTAAACGTGTGAAAAGATCGCTCAACATCGAATTAGTCATAACTCAATGCATGGCAAACATAAAGTTCGTGTGCACCAAGTCCTATGTAAGAAGTTGTAAATATCAGAAAAATATGAAGATTAGTTTGCTTAGAAAGGATTCGATTACTGATATAAAAGGATATTTATGTATCTATGCATGCTTTGTTCTTCTTAATATCCCCCACCATATGCAGTGTGCCTTTCTGTTAGTTTTCAAAATTCGGAACAATTTATTTTATATAAAGCATTTCCCTGCTCGAGGGTTTCTTTTTCTTTCTTTGCAAGTCATAAGTTTTTCCTTTTCCTCCACGAATAATATGCTTTTCTAAGCAATTACTGAAATGTTACTCTAAAAAGAGTTTTATGTAAATTCTATAGAGATTTTTTATAAATACGTGTTGTTGTCTTTACAAAAGCAACAACGTAACGGCACGCACTATCATCATAGTTTTGTTCTGTGTGCATGAGATGAATGAAGCAAACATTTCCAAAGAGTAGAAGTTACGCACTTGTAAATTCTTTTTCGTAAATATAATTTACATTGTTGTGAGAACATCTAAGAACAAATAGTTATAATACGCTTTAAACATATAAGGGTAAGTTAGGCAAAAGAATACACTTGAGTAGTTTAAGTAAAATTACTTCAATTGCTTATTAAGTTCAAATAATAAGATTTTAAAATTCTTTCTTTCTCTACGAAAGATGTAGCAAATATATATATGTGTGTGTGTGTATTTAAACAATAATACGATTAAAACGTTCAAAAACTTAAATTTTATCTTTCGCCCCACAATCTTACTGCGCCATCATCTTTCTTCACAACTTGCATCCATCCCATTGGTTCGTCTGCTTGCTACTGTAGTTATCACATAATCAGACTGAAAACTTATTATATATATAAAATATCAACGCATGGTAACCCAAATTATCTGAAAATAAGTTAGTCACAAGATCTCTTAAGTATCGTAATAAAATTTTGAATAAACGCGGTATTGAGTCACCATTTGCTCTTAGCTGCACGTGTAATTGACCAGAATTCTGCACTAGCACCTCGAATATTGGTTTTGTAGTTTTAATCGTTGGTACATCTTGGTTCGAAAGTTAAATTGACAATCGTCATTTAGTGTCATTTGTCCGATTTAGTGGCATACGTTTATAGTTCTGTTTAATTAGGATGTGATTTCCTATGAAGTTATCGTAGATAGCTTTTAAAATAAAACTAAAGTCAAAGCACACGATCGACTAGACTGGCATTTCGCTAAACTTAAAATTGCCGGTAAATATTCGCATCTAATCGAATTCCCAGCGATCGCCAAATATGTATCGGAATCCACGATCGTCTATACAAAATCTGGGTTTAAACTCACGTTGACTCTTAACTGAAATATCTACATTTTTTATCATAGGAATATTGGAAATGTGCGGATGAAATGTTAGCTGCTGCGGTGTAAAAGCTCTTCCTTGCAATGTCCCCTTCATAATATAAATAAGACATATTTGAATATTTCTATAGTAAGGGATTTTTCGAGTCAATCGCGAATTTACGCAACACTACCTCCACGGCACATTTCTCCTGCAACCAATCAGCCATTACCAACTATTTATTGACACAAAAAAAAAAAGAAATGTAGTCCGTATTTTCTCACAGAGCATTTTGCATACAGTTTTTTTTCGATTTTTTGAGCATAAGTTTGCGTATTAACACTAAACTTGGTCTCAGGCTCGGCTGAAATGTTCTTCTGTTATCATTTTATATTTCCTTCTATTTACCAATTGGATTAAATTGTTTCTTAGATCCAAATAGTTTTTTAAGCATGGAAGTAATGAACTAAGAAATCTTAAGCAGCACGAAAACTAGCACAATCATCAATGTAATAACAATCTTATAAAAACAATAATAGCAAGTGTCGATGAATAGTGCACACAGGTGACCAGGTTTTAAGGCAGATCTTCCGGAAGTGATAATTCCTGACTGTATCGAGAAATATTAAGCGTTTCCAGCAAGGAAAATCGTCCCGTGGTTTAGGTGAACATGGCTAATGACTATCCATTATGGACGTAGAATTTGGCAATCTTGCAACGAGAATTCTAAACGATGGAGTGAAAATTGTTAATTCATGTTTACGGATGAAGGTTTACTAGAGAAAAGGAAACTATCTCTCAAAATTTCAAACTATTCGCAATGTAAGCTACTCAGTAAACCATTACTACTATGTATTTTTGTTAATTGTAGCGTTGTTACGAAACGTAAGCCACACTTTTGCAAAGAGAATGCATTCTATATATTTATCTCTACCATTTGTCCGGCCTTTCGTCCGCTTTAGGGATGGCTAGATTATACTAAATATTTAATTGTAAAGATTTAGTGAACTAACAAAAGCCTATTACTGTTGACAACTGACAATATTAAGAATAGCAAGCGACAACAGCGTTAGTTATACAATAGGACTACAACCTATGCGGAAAAAGGGGATATGAACACTAATAAGTATTAGCTGGAATATCTACCATTGAATATTGAAGTATTATTTGCACAACTAAAAACCCATATATGTATTTAGTCACGACGAGTGTGTTTTACAATTCAAGGATGTATTCGTTAGTTAAAACTCCACAACGGCATGTATGTTTTAGATGAATTACTAACAGGCTTTATTTAGAACAATGAAATTCTTTTATTCTACTTGGTATGCACACATATAATCCCCTTTTTTTGTTAAATTTACCTCTAATTATCTGCTGTGGCCACCAAATTTAATTTAGAATTAGCACACCATAGAGGAAATTGTTAAGAAGTATCGGATCCACCGCCTGGGGGGTTCTCCATATTTATTTTAGAATGAACATATTTTTAAATATCTAATACATATGCATGTGAGTAATGTCAGGATAATTTTCAAAATTCTGTCTTGCTTGTCTTATGAGGAATAAGTGGAAAACGTTCAAAAAAAGTTAAAAAACGAAAATTTGATCGCTTATATATATAATCTTGTGTAAGCGTGACTGATTTTTGTAATTCTTTAACATAAAGAGCAAAGTCCTCCATTGGGTAAATTCAGAAATGTTCAGACCCTCAATTTTTATAATTTGTGTATAATTTTTGCTTAGATAAACGGCGTAGCGTTCTGTTTGCGCACTTTCGATCTTTGTTAGAAGTCGATATCTTAATTTTTGCGATCAGAAGACTGTGGACACCCAAACAGATTGGCAGAAGAATATTTGTCTTTAACTCGATCGAGTTTCTCAAGCTTTTATTTGGGTGTAGGCAGCACTATGACAAAATGAATGTACATGCCCTAATCCTCAGAGTGTAAAAAATTTATCTGCCTTTAGGGAAAATTACTTAGAAATTCTCTCATTTCTTTTCATTGGTTAACAGGTTTGCTTAAGAAGTGAAGCGAAAAGTAAGATCGATGTGTTCTGCAAGCAAACTTTTGATTCGTTTTATTTCATTTTAACTTGTTGTCTTCTAACAACAGTGGTAACATGCTGTGCATCATATTTTAGCCTACATTGTAAGGCAGCATTGCTCGCGCACTCTACTACAACATAACGTATATTGTTAAATAAAAAAAAAAAAAAATACATTCATTAAAATTTCTGTTGTCTTTGTCAAGATATGTCACCGCTTGTGGCGCTTGTCCTAATCCTCTACGCACGTTTTGTAGTCTTACTGAAATAAGATTTTCAACTCCACAGAATTTTTTTACATTCTTCTACCCGCTTCAAAACATCTTCCTTGCAGTGGCAATTTCATTTTCGGAAGCAATTCGTTTCAAAAGCCACAACACCACTCAAAATGTTATGAAAGGTTTTAGGAGATTTTTTTACATACTTTTTAGATCATCCAAACATTTGACATCTTCCAAAAGACCTCAGATAATGCCTTCAAAGTTTCTTACTTCCAAATAGAAAATTGCGCCCTTCAGAAATAAGGGCAAAAAAGTCTTATAAAAGTGGACTTTGGGCGGCTGCTGTTCTTAAAAAAAGTATGCAAAGAAATTTTGAAGTTTTTCAAAGCGCGTGCAAACTTGCCTAAAAGAGATGTTGTAATAGTTTGTTTGAACGTTTGTAAATGAATTCGAAAAAATAACTTACAACTTTGTGCTCACGTAAGAGAACACTCGATGGTTAACTATCTTCAAGCATCAAATACTCGAGTTTTTTTGAGATTTTCATCGTTCACCAGACTACGAGAAGCTTCCTTCTACGATTTATGTCATTCATATGCCAACAACTTGCCGTGAGTCTTGCGCAACATAAAGTAACGTAAAGTAACGAAGACGTAATTTGATAGACCGGGGTTTTAAGCACACTGAGTAACTAGCTCACATTGCAATTCTTTACAACGCGATGTACCGAAAAAAACCATAGCGATGTATCTCATAACATAAAATGAAAAATTTCGGGCAGCTTTTTTTAAATGTATTATCTTTCGCAGTTCATTGGCTCTTTTAATTAAGCAATTTTAGGAAAAATACACGAGAATGCATTATAACGATAACTATGTAAATAGATGACGATGTAATAACATAAAGATCTGCAAATTTGTAATCGAAACATGTCTACTTTAACATACAACATATCCTCACGTGTAAGCATATAACATAAAAGGATTTAAATTATTTCGAAAAAGCCATTTGGAAATTTTCTCAAAAAATGCCGAAGGACGTCGGATGCCATTCAGCGCACTCTTAAACCGCCCCATTGTATAATTAACGTCATAAAAATACAAACGTTGCTAAGAAAAACAGTAAGCCATCAATTGAAACGCGCATTAATCGAAAGTGATATTGTTTGACGAATACGGAGACGAGTCGAGAACATCTCAGTTCAAAGTCGCTAACGATTGTTAGAAGGCAATCTTACCATAACAAGTCAAAGGTAATCATGCCCAATACTTGCGATTACACCTTTGGCCAATTGCTCCCACTTATCGTCGTGGTTGCATCAGTTGTTTCTGGTAGCCATCTCTAGAGATACCTTTAGTAAGAGGAGAATAACTTACAGCACATTATATACCAAGCACACTGCATATCAAGCCACCACGTGAGAACACTGTGGATATTCGTCTTAGCTATTACACATTCACGTGATTTGATTGAAGGTTTTTGGCACTTCGAAGATTATGTCACGTTCGCGTTTCATCATCCGTCCCGACTCAGCAACACTTGCTTTCGGATTCAGCAGGAAAACGCATGACGTTTCAAAGAACCAAGGTATTCATGCTTTAGCAGGCTCGTAAGGCTTAAAGATACTACTCTTGTGTGGAAAGGTCATAGCTATCTTTGTTGCGCCAAATGTTCATAGGCAAACTAATGCAATCTCTTCGAAAAGCGATGGATTTATTTGCACGCAGGATAGTTAGCATAAAACAATTTTTGTAATAATAATAATATGCGGGGGCGTGGAAGCCTAAATTTAACAATTCCTATCTTCTCGCCGACCCTAGGTAATATGCAAGAACTTTTAATTGCTTCTTGATTAAATTGAATCGATTAGAGTTAACAATAAAATCGATTAAGAAAGTGTTAATCTCAACCTACATCACGGCAGGAATATCATGTATAACTTAAATGAGTTTGTAATCTTCATTGATAAGATCTTCCGAGCGGTGCAAGTGCTTCGCAAATTTAATATGCTTCTGAAATTTGCGTACTACAGAAAGTTTTTTTATTTCGATGAAAGCTTCACTGCACTTTGGACTGACCTACATAAACAATAATAGTTCTTTGCATGTTATTAATGCGGCTAAGCGTAATATGCAAATAACGCTAGACACAGGATATCTGTCCATCAACTCGCTTTAAAAAGTTACCAAACAATGCAAAATTATGACATATGCCATAATGCGAGATGTTGTTTCTCCTCTACAAAGACCTTTAGATTTAAAGTGCAATTCTGCAGGTCCGCTGAAGAAACAGTCAGAAAACCAAATCGACAATACCCCAATATTTAACATATTCTGCTGACGCTGTTTTACTGCTGCTGGATATGAAAATTGAAACTCAATGTGCAAAAACTCTTTACCTTTTGTTAGGAATTTTACGTTGTTTCTACTTTTATTATTTTTCTGCTTTTACTTTCATTTTCAATAAAACCTAATCAAGCATGCAAGGGTTGTTTGAAAAATTTCCGACTTAAGTAGGAAAAAATCATGACTTTGACTTTAAGGGATTTTTCAAGACACCTATACCAGGATTTGGTTGCCTCTTTTGATCCAAATCTTCCTTCTACAGGTATAGCTTCGAACATTTGCTTACTTTTTCTGATCGTCCCAAATGTTCATCGCTATCCAAGCTGATACGGCCATAGTAGACCATGGAGCAGGGTCCCAGTAAGTAGCGTTCAACTTGTATTTAATTTTTTTCAGACGTATTACCTTTCAAAGATAAATACTTAACGGCAGTGCCATACTCAATTTTTCCCATTTTCAAAAAGACCCAAATCGGGGCTTCCAAGCGATTGTGAAACAGCGTTGGCAAGTACTTACTTATGTATTGCCAAACACATTCCAAATGAATAAATACTGCGATCTTTGTATTCAGGTCGGAAACTTTTCATCCGACCAACGTATGTGAATCAAGAGTAAGAGCAGAAACTTTTACGAGCGTACATTTTCACATACATACATATATTTTAATAAAATTGTTTTAGTTTTCAATACAATATAAATGGGAAAATAGAAGTGAACTCAAAAGACTTGAAATCAAAACAATGCTTAACCATTGTTGTTGGCGAATTAAAGGAATTTCAGATATAACTTTAACTATAGGCAGAGGAGAGAAACTACTCTGTTTTTTTACTTATAAAATTGTAGGTCAATATTATGACTTTTTTAAACCAAAGGGAGAAATATTTTGTAGTTTTACCTTAAGTGAATCCATTAAAACAAATATTGTTTTTAAGGCAAACTGTAGGGGTAGGAAAAGTTAAAATCACATTTGGAGGGAAATTCAATTCGAACCTATAAGAAGCTGCTCTTATTTTAAACAAGATATCGTATGAGCCGCAGTAACAAAGCAGTGAGAAAGATGATTGTAATAAGAAAGTTAAATACACTTTGGAACGAATCTTTGATACCCACCATTGCAACGGGTGGATAAAAGTTGGAAAACTTCTTTCTTAATCAAACGTTGAGAGCTTATTTCGTAAATTTGACCTACATTGATGATCATCTAAATAAGTCTTGCTGAAATATTTAAACAAAGCTAACGATCAATTTCTGCTATAGTCTGTGCTCGTACGCAGACTGCTTTTCATTGTTGATTTCTAGCCATGAATTAAAAATTTATGTGTCAAGTTTTGCCTTCTACCTTCTGAGATACGGCGCAATTTTTGATTTGGAAATATTAGTCGACAAATGATTTCATTCATGAATCGCAAAAGTTGCTGAAGACACCGAGGTAAACGTTGTACGCAAAAAGGGTTCATTTTTGAATGATATATAGCGTAGAGTGATGTATAGCTCGAGAAGTTGGCTTGTCTCTTTTTCTGCTGATTCTTAGAGACTGCGAATGGTAATAACTTTCACAGAAGGGAAGAATTGATGCTTCTTATGAATCCTATATCCCGAAAAAATTTGTACTTTTCCCACTGCGGTGCAAAATTGCCACCCAACAGCTCGCAAGTCGCACCATACTGACTGAATACGGTTTCATACGCTTTTTCCCGGGCTGGCAAAGCTAAAAATACTATTCCACGGAAAATAGCATTTAAGTCATTTGAGAGCTTAAAAGAAAGTTCGCGAAAGAATCAAAAAATCTCATCTCAAGAAGAAAACTAATTAGGTCTCAGAAAATGTATTTCCATTATGGTTCATTTCAAAACCTAGCGAAATGTTGGTTGGGTGAAATTTTGGTTAGAATAGTAGGTAACACTTCAAATCTTTACTCATGATATCGGAATTTTTCGAACAATAAATCTCTTCTGTTGCTGTCGGCTGTATGAGGAGTGCCGATGCTACTTTTGTAACAATACTAGCCACGAACGTCGACAAAATGCTTATAGTAATCGGATTTACTGGGTTTAACTGGGTGTAGTGGATTATAAAATGCTTCCATCCCATTAGTTGCGGGATGCCAAGAGAAACACGCAAAGCATCTGTGTAGGTTGTTAAAAGAGTAATGGCTGTAACATGCGTGATCTCGTTTTCCGTATAGAAATTTATCTGAAAAGTGTTACCATCCGGTCTGCATTCGCTAAGCATTTCGCTTTCTACTAAACATCTGCTTCTTATTAGACTCGATGTTTATTTGTTTTATTTTTATTTATTTATTAATTTTTTGTTTGAATCGCGGGAAGGCGTTTAAGCAAAAGTCAGTTTGGGACTTGCACTCGCTAAAATCTTCTTTCAAGTTCGGTTAAAATTTTCCCGGTCTTATTATGCATTAGCATTGGGTCGGAATAACCATCTGAATCTTTACATAACCAGTTTATTTTAAGGTCGTTGTCCTCGTTCCGCTGCGATATGTTCAGCCCGCGATCATTTTAATAGCATAGACCACATTTACACAGTTCCAAACACACTGCGATCATGCTGTAGCCAGAAACTTTTTAAGGCAATTTGTTTAATGCTTCAATGGTGCTCTCCTCATGATTGACTCGTGAGCATTCCAGCAAAGCCTATTTCGTCGTTTACTTTGTGCCACGACAGTATTGACAATTGTGTTCAACGTCGTGACCGAAGCAATTATAAGCACTAATAATTTTCGTAAGAAAGTAATCCAAGCTCCCATGTTGTCTTCTAACCCATTCTTCGCCATCATTTATACGCTGCCGTATCCAATGCATCCTCTCGGCATATTTGTATTCTGTGTAGCTATCGGCGGAGCAGGGCGTCATTTCTTCATCAGAAAGATGATGATGACGGTGATGATGATTTTTTATCTATCTGGTTGCACATGAATTACTGACACGCAGTTTTAAAGAACAATATTTGAAATGTCACGTATTAACGCTCTTTTCACTGTTGTATGGTTTTCATCTTGTCCCATAATCAAGTATCGTAAATAAATGTATTGTGTCAAGTATTGTTGTGGGATAGAACGGATTGCACTGAAAAGAAGGAAACCTCATTCGATTTTGTGGCGCGTTAATGGCAAAACGAATTACATTTCTTCAAGCAATTTTTTGATAGGGTTAGAAAATATCATTTGCACCGAGACTAGAAGCTTTAAAATGTATGCATGTGACGCAAATCATCCTTGAATCACAATGGCATCCTTATAGCCATGTCAAGCCTTGCAGCAATATGAGCTGCGACTACAACCTAACTTAACTATTTCGAAACGAATTAGTGTCGCTTTAGAAATTTTCGCCCAAAGCCAAATGAAACTTTCTTTCCTGTTGGCTTATAAAAGAAATTTTCGATAAAAGTTTATTCAAAAATTTTGCGATCAATTTTTTTTACACATTCATAGAGATTTTACCACAAAATTATATAAAGGGCCAAATGAGTGAAGAAAGGAGAAACATTTAAAATTTTTACCATCTTAATCGCTGCTGCAATATTCATTAACTAGGCTTTTAATTTTTTCTTTCAATTTCCATTTAATACTGGGTATGTATGGGTAATGTCTACTACTTGTCTGTAGCCTGAAGCTATGGTTTTTGCTAATAGTGATACCGACAAATGTTGACGGTCTTTTGCTTGAACAGTAGCAACAACAGCAACAGCAGCCGCAGTAGTTGCGACAACTACTTCTACTGCTGCATACCAACACTAACTTTGAAAAAAAAAAAAAAAACATTTCCTGTTTATTTGCCTTTGTATGATTGTACGTGAAACTTAACGACAAAATATGTAGTGTAGCGTGCTGGCAAAATAATTTATGAGTTACGCCATTATGGCAATTCTGTATGGGTTTCAATTTTCCTGTTGTTTTTTGTTTTCCTTTTTTTTGTTTTCTTGCTCCTTTTTTGTTGTACTGGTAGTCGAGTTGTGCATATTTTCGTTGTTTGTTTTCTTTTTTCCCTTTTTTTTTTGACAGATTTTGTACGTGAAACTCTTCCCCTTTTTGTCGGGGGCTTACATCTGACATTTTCGTTTTGGTTTTTTCTCCACTTTTGCGCAAAATGTTATGGCGACTATTCTGGCAACCGAAAAATATTTACATATAGATGTATAAACAACGCGTTTATGGCAAAATAGGGTATCATTTGGTGGCTTCTTGGTCATCGTCGAAAGGAAGAGTAGGGATTTTTCTGTTTATATTTATTCATTCTTTCGTATTTGTTAAGATTTTGCGAGAGACTGTAATGTGAGCTGAATTCCAGACAATTGATTAAATTATAATGCTTTGTTAGGCAATGTGTCTGTAAGCTGCGGTAAATTTTTAAAGAAAGTGTAAGAAGAAGCATTGCATGAAAACTCTTCACTGCTTCATTCTACTTGTCCGTCTGGTATTGTTACGAAGTTTTACCAGTTGTTTGTGACACTTGGCTTTGTGGTTTTAATATACTGTCGTTTCTACTTGCGAACTTATCCCATTTTTTCACATTGTGTGCGGTTAAAATTTTGCCTCTTTTAAGGCATTTTTCACGATTTTTGTTTTCATTTATTTTTAACGGCTGACGATTTGCTGAACCTGAAATGTTAACCTTAACCGCAGCTAAGAGGGATAGGTATATATTGCAGTCTCTCAACTACTCGACTTTGTAATCATTACTTAATGCTAAACTTTTTTAACTTGACATCCTTGCGAACATTAGCTATTAATTACATTTTAATTATTAAACTCCACGAAAGGTATATAAAAAATTTGAAAACAATTTTAATTTCTCTCGACCTCAAAACAGTTATGCAGTTTTTCACCCTTCAGTATGTAAGGCTGGAGCCCTGTAAAATGGAATTTTTTTGTGAGTAGATAGATTTCTCATGCAAACGAGAACAACTTGTAATAGTATGGTTGGGAAAGGCCGCTTTTTAAATATCCTACGCCATCCCGTCTAATATAACTCCGTAAATATTCTTGTCTTAACCTATTAAAAGTGGTATTTTAGTGTCATTGAATGTCTTGCTATCACGTAAAGTCTTTTCTTTTGTGAGGGCTCTTATGTGGGTATGTGCCTCATAAATTGGTCCCATCTCCTTCAAGTTAGTCATATCAAAATAGTATGCCAAAATATTGTTTGTCATCCTTTCCCGTAAAGGTAGATCAGAAATGGGAAATTAATTCAAAGCTGGACTTCATCTGGCAAGTTGTTTTCCAAATGGTTTAATGCAATAAATTGTCAAGAGCGCTTGTGTTTGGCTCAAAATCCTGCCGTGTTTCAACTTTTATCAAAATATCTTAGAAATAGCGACGTATGTGAAAGATAGACGGTCAGAAGGGCAGATATATAAGGAGGGTTTATATCCAGTCATTCTGGATTTTATACACGAAGGAATTTAACACAGCGCTGTTGCAAATTGTGTAAGATACAATAATTACCAATTTTTGAAATTAAATACATTTTTGCTAATCCCTAAACAGGTCGCCGAGCATAATGGTATAAATGTCAAAAAGGCAAAAAAGAGAAAAATTAACATTAACAGCTTCTGCATTGACATTTCACCTGAATAGATGTAAGACAGAAGAGAAAATATTTTGATGCCTTCCTTACGTTTCAACTTTATATTGCGAATCCATCGATTCAAATATCCTTTCCCATCGCAATCTTTTCTGCGAACATATGATATATAAAAAATCCATCCAACAATTTATTTTTAAAGACGTCGGTGTTTCTCTTATATCCACCATTGAATGATGATCGCTTCCCTTTGCAAAGCCGAAAATACACTTTAGAGATCCCATAAGCTGTACGTAATACTTGGCAAGCAAAACATACCGTGTCTTTCGTTCGACCATTAGTTTTCCATGGATCGTACGGCACGTTTAAGATCGAAAGCTGAGACCTGGTTTCTACGCTTTTATTTAATGGTCAAAGAACAAGTTCATAAGAGAGAACACTAATAAAAATGTACAATTTGCAGCAGCTATTTTGTGTGCAAATATTTGTATAAACATCTACGACGACTTAGTTGAAACGTCAGCGAAAAATGGAAATGAAGAATGTGTACGCCTCCAATGCATGCAAAACTGTAGCCACCAGTTCGTAGACAGACATTGTTGATCCAAAACCGGACATAAGCATTTCCTAAAGCCTTTTCACATCGACCGATCAGCTGATAACCACATATTTTCACTAAGTGAAATAATTTAGAATTTCTGAAGTTATTTCGTTCGTTGCAGTAGAAAGCATTGTAATACAAACTTTAAAGCAATCAAAATTCTTATCGAAGATATAAACAGGCTTACCAGGTTAGCTTCCAAAACTATTCATAAGTAAATAGGTAGCGATGTTTCAATATTGGCTGCAGAAGTACAGATAATTCGTCCTTTCGTCGTGCAATCGTCGTACAATCCCTACTAGGGAAGAAATTAATAGTTTTATTACTTCATATCGTTATTGAATGAACAGCTAGGTAGCTATCCGCGCAATATAGTTAGTTTAGTCTCTTGTTGATTTCTCAAAGTCGACCAAAAAAACTTGCGGCTTCTGAGAAGCGTTTGCTTTGCTGTTTCGCCCATAAAGCAACTAGAGGAATGTATTAAGTTAAACTTCTAAATCAATTATGTCTAACAATTCATAAGACGCACTAGTTGTCTAAGTGAACGAAGCAAGCATTTGCCTCTTACTAAGATAATGTCTATTCTCTCAAGGAACGTTCTTACAATTATCCGGCTATACTGCAATGCAGGCATTCACTAGATTTACCGTCTTCTAACTTCAAGGCTCTTCTCAAAGCTTGAACAATTTTTGTATGGTAGGCGTTTTTCATAAGAGCAGATATTAAATTTAGAAGACAGTGTACTTACCGGAGGAGAAAATAATTTTTTCCACTAAATTCATTATCAAATTTGCTTCGTGAATTTTCCATGACGATGGCTAGACGATAGAGACGCACTATTTTTGAATGCAGGGTTCAGAGACCTACACAATAAATTTGATTGTATATAAACAATTTATTAAATATTATTCAGAGTAATTGAAGTCTGCATACTTGTTTAAGTTTTTTTCACTACTTTATTTGATTACTTTATGACTTTAAACATTGAGTTGTCATTGTAATGAAAACTTTCTTTCTTTTCATTTGTTTTCTTTTATTTTTACTCTTCCTTTTCCTTTTTTTTTTGATAAATACGTGCATTGCAGTATGTTGCGGTTCCACTGAAAGCCGGCAGCCTTAGACGCTGGTGCTTTAAGACTTTAATCTTAGAATTTATTTCTCTGGCTAAATTAATAATAATAATAGTTCCACTCATTATAGATATTTTTATTTATTTATTTACTTATCCATTTTTCAATTCAACTGCACAAATGTCCACTGAATTAGGCTGTTTGTTAACAATTACACAAAGGACAACAATTCAATATCATAACCGCAAGGGTTAGCCAAAAGTAATTATATCTTACACCACTAACTATAAATTCATATTTCGTTAAAATGTAAATAAAAAACACTTGGGCACCGCTCTGGCTCTTTGCACCGGGTTTTGAGACTTCACTAAATCCGCGCTGACTCTCTTAGTCACGCTAAACCAATTCTTGTTGATAATTATCACCTGGGTATGACACTGGCAATGTACGAGCCTCTAGAAGACTTGAGTTTATACTGAGTATTGAGTCACATATATCAATTGGGTTGCGAATGTCGTTTAAGTTCTTGCCATATACCCTAAATGGGATAAATAATTCATAATTACTTTTACATTGGCAAGCTTTATCAACTGGTAGTTTCTAGAAAATCGAGTGGGAGCAATTCACTCAACAAGGCATTCGAAACAATAATTGCGTTGATCACTTTCCCCAAGAACGAGATCCCAAGTATAAACCGACGTTTCTCCAGAGAGAATAGTGCTATGAGTAGTAATCTATCTTTATATGGTGGTAAGGCTACAAGGGAGTCCCATGCCAGTTTCCTTAATGCGAAAAGCCGGAATTGTTCTTGCACAGATTCGAGCGCTCCCACATAACAGCGACAGGACGGAGACCATATTTCCACAGCATCTTCCAATATTGGTCTAACTAAGGTCTTACACAGTCTTTTGTATGGGTCTTTGCATTCAAGAGCCCAGCGCTTAGTGAGTCCCAATTTGGATCGTGCTTTATAGATAATGGATAAAATATCTATGTTGAAACTTGATTTTTTTTCAAAACGCACACCTAAACACGTAAGTCATATCTCTGTCCTCCAACTTATACGACTTTACAAGGTATTGTGTTCCGTCCGGCTTGATAACTACATATTCTTGCACTTTTCCAAATTGAATGTTGAGGCATTTTGGATGATTTGATGGGTTCGACGAAGGTGGGTATTTCTCCCTTAGTCTTTGTACCACAATTGTTTAAGATGATTAAATCTATGTCGCACCATCACACATATAGAATAGTCGTAGGACGACCCACTTTTTATGTATTTGTTGTATGCTCCATTCTTTTCGTTTTTCAACAACTTTAATTTCTTGTTGAACGAAGGTGCAAATGAGCTAATCCTCGCAATAAATTCTTTCACTAAAGACTCAAATGGCCAAAATGCTTTATTTAGGTGAGTTTTAACATGACACAAGTATCTGAAATGAACAAGCCGCTCGAGGATGGGTTGCTGCCATTTTACATACACTTGCATGATCTATGTTCATAGATGAGACTTTTGACATATGATGACCCTTTATTCTCTCGGTAGACGTTTGTGGTGTAAGTTTAGAGGTGAACAGGGCTTTCTTGGAACGTACCGCGGTTAAAATCGCGTTACTAACGTTTTTCCTAGGAGAAGGACGTTGATCCTCAGGCAAGAGGTATTCTAAATTAGATCTCGAAGCCGGTTGTACCAACTTTGATATACATTTCGATATGAACGTATATGTAGATGCCGCTGTGGACGTAGAAGGTCCTACCTCATCAATACCAGCAGTATTTGTCGAAGGTTCATACTGAGCCTGGGCATAAGTGCGCTCCCTGTTCCGTACGACAGGCCTCCCGCCTCCACTCAATGGGAATCTGTAGCAGGAGATGAAACCACCACCTCCTAGCGGTTAGGGTTCGCGCAGGTAAAACTGTAAGCGTCCCATCAGATGGTGAGCGAGTGATTGCACTGGGACGCGAAACGGCAAGAGTGGCAAAACTCGAAGCCGACGTTAGACAAGCTGAACACCCTTGTAGGTTTTAACAAGAATTATTCTTATTGTCATTCTTCTTACCATGAGCCCCAACGGTTTTATCACCAGGCAGTTTACTAGGTGGATCAAAAGTAAAAGTCTTGTAACGGGTCTTCTTTTCGGGGTATACTCAGGATTACCCAGGAAGTCCTTTTCCAAGAATATTTATGTAAAAAAACTCTTGGACCTTCTTATTTTTGTTCTTATGTATTTATTATTTACGAGGAAGTTACAGTTAGATAGGCGATTTTTAATGGGAGGGGGAGAAAACCAGCGTTGTGATTCGCAACCCGACTCTTGTTTGAAACTTTCTACGTTTTCGTTCGTTCCGGGAGATTATTTTCCACGTTTGATCCGTATTGCGAGATTCTGCAAAAAAAGAATACGCCGCAGGTATTATAACAGCCAAGCTCGGCCTATAGGGCCACTGGTCCATCCCTAACCGTTTCATGACCCTGAAGAGAGTGTCCCTCTGTCATTCAGGGATGACGACTACGCTGAGCCAGCCATCCTCTATCCGCAAAGTACAAAAAAAATATCCCTGTCGGTAACGTCAACTAGTTATGTTGTCTGTGATTATTTACCTCTGATTGCTATAACACGACTGAAAGGATGAGCGTATTGCGACGCGCTATTTTATAGTCGCGATCACCATCAATGGCCCGTTACGTAGATGTTGTAACTATACCTGAGTTACAACTTCAACACTCACTTGTATGTGCGTTATTACGATATTCTTACACATCTCTTATTATGGATGCTATCTTAGGTATGATCGAACACGTGTACATGGCCGCTTTGCCTGCGTCCATGTTATAATCTCAGCTCTTAGTTGTATATGTATTATAATGCTACTCTTATGTATATCTTATTATTAGTGCTGCCTTAACTACCAACTCGTATGATCGAACATGTATACATGTTCTTACGTCTGTCTTGTTGTTATTGCGAAGGTACCAAGTCGTATGATTTTCCAAACCGCGCAACCGTTGAGTATGCCTTCATATGATATGTATCATATCGACATGCATAATCTTACAAGCTCTTTTCTGTCGCAATGTTTACTTGTATACATATTCTTGTGTCTGTCTTATTGTTATTGCTTATCTAGGTACCAAATCGTATGATTTTGTAAACCGCAGAACCGTTGGGTATATAAATCAATTATTTCTATATTGACCCTCTCAAACCTAAGAACTAAAGCCGTATTGCTGGCAAGTATAGGAAATGCTACGGCATATTTATTTATTATTAAGCTGTTTATATTGTCATAATTGGTAAGGGAGCAAAACGCTTCCTTACAGTCTATTTGCTGTTGTCGTTATATAAAACAAAGAATGTAATGGGAAGTGATACTCACTTATTACTCAGGATAAACCCGAAAGTCTCTTCTGCTTCAAATAGAGAAAAAAATGCCTCCCTATTTATTTAGTCACTTCAATCAACCATCTATGGAGCCAAAATACTTGCAGGGAATATACATTCGTAACGAACATATTTTTCTTAACCAATTAACTGTGTCGTGATACACAGAGTATGTGTAATATGATACTATGTTGTAATAAAATAATTTGACAAAATGACATACGCACATTGTAAAATACATTATTACGACAAATGCACATTCGTACGCGTACAACTTTATGAGAAAATCTGAAAAGGACCTTTGGACGCATCGTGACGTATAGATTTGTCAAAACACAAAATTTTGATTTGTTTGTCATGACACGTATACTCGTCACAAGCAATTAATTGCTTAATTGCAGGTTACTTTTAAATTTGCCAGCTAAATTTCGTTAACGCGAACTTAGTTGCTTATATATATGGGCTATTCTTATACTATAGTTTATTATATAATTTTCCTGTTCCTTGCGATATTATGCCCCGATAAGGGAAGGACCTCACTAATTTTTAGAAATTGCAGCAGTTAAAATTTTCCTTTCGTCATAAACCATAACCCATCGGCAGGAAGGTCGAGAGCGTTACATCTTCACTCAATACTTCATTAGGGGAAGACATTTATTAAATGCGGCAAAAATGAATTCATTTCTACACACATTGTGTATAACAACGTTGAGATGTTATCAGAGAGTAAATGTGGAAAACCGCTGAGTTGAATTTAATCGGATAGTTCGTAACAACGATTCGATGATTTTATGATTCATATGTAATTATTTTGATCAATTAAAACTATTTTAACAACTAAAAGTTAAATTTACAGTTCAGCGACACGAATCCAAATAAATTAATTACCACTCACGACAAAGAAAATAAAAGTCAATTATGTAATAATATGTTAATTATTTATTAATTGTGCATTATGCACTCATATTTATTGTTGATTTTTATTTAAGTCATTGTTTATGTAAAATTGTTCATATGTATAACCGATTGAATGAATATAAAGCCAAAAATTAAAAAAATGAACAGTACTTTGCAACATATATGGATTTCGAGATGAGTACATCCTTCAAATGCACAATTATATAAAATAAATAACTATTTTATATGTACAAGCATGGAAGGACATGACAAGTGAACGCAGTTAAATCAAAGAACTTGACAACGATTAACAAAAACAAGCAGAATTTTATAAAAATCGAATGTTAAAGGAAAATGATGTCAGGCTTACGGGCCCTAATTAATGGCCACAAAAACAATTATAATATTTTTCATAATATTTTCAAAAAGTTCTTTAGCTATAGATAAAAGCTTAAACTTCACGTACTCTTCATAGCGGCACTCATGTTGTAAATGGGAGGTGAACTTTATTCAAACCCGAAAGATCAATCCAAGATGTGGTTCTTGGGGCAGGATACTTCCCACATAGATTGTATACTTTTTCAAATTTTTTTTTTCTACAAAGGCTTTAAAAACTATATCCGTAAACTGCTAGACAGTTTAAGTGTTTCACAAAGTGCGAGTATTTTCAAAGTTAAATTACAATCTAGTAAAAATCCAATAAGAAAAGCTCATAAAATTGTTGCAATGCCTGCAAAACAAAAGTCTATTATGGATAAGGGACCATTGCAAATGTGTATTTGCGGACTAGTCAAGTTAATTAATCTTCCCTTAAAGACTGTAACGCTACCGATCCAAGATGTGCTCGAACAAGCAGGGTTCCAAGAATGAATCAAAAATCAACAATTTTCGTCATTATGACGCTACTTGACTGACTACTTGGCAGCTTCTTTTACCTCTATAGCTTTTATTACCACCATGTGGAAACGTCTATTAGCTCTCCCTTCATTGGAGAATCCTATCTATACATTAGGTATCAGCTATCCTGTTAAGATAATAAGCGACAGGCTTGTTAAACAAAAATAACTTTCCGTTCATAAAACATAATCAAACTGAATCGTTTAACCCACATTTCTATGTAAAAATTTGAAGGGTGTTTATTATTATTATTATTATATAAATTTAGAGAGAGAATAAATTCTAAGATTAAAGTCTTAAAGCACTAGCATCTAAGGCTTTCGGCTTTTATTTTTATTAGTATTATTGATTATTATTATTTTTATTATTATTATTAAAAACTCTACCGCACTTGAGATTTGAACCCACGACCATTGAGAGTCGAGACTCTTGCCTACTCGGCCACTCAGGCGGATTGAAGGGTGTTTACAATGTCCGCATCGGATTCAATACGAATCAAAATCGACAAAAACCCTGCACAGTGTTTTACCTTAGCATCTTAATAAACTAATTTAATCGTGTAATGAAGTCAACTAATGTATGCCCAGCTTTGTCACTCGAAACGTGTGTGCTCGAAATTTTTGTGGGGAGGATGTAAACACACCTCTGTTTACGTCTATTGTTTTCTCTCCTTTAGTAAGCTTCTATTAAACAGTTTAAGATGGATCGCGATTATCAAGTCTTCTCCATATGTCACCCTTAGAAGTCCAGTAAATCACTTATTCGTAATTACGTGCCTAATTTAGTTGAAATGAAGATTGAAAGAAAAAAGCAAGCAAAAAGATAATACAAAGGTGCGGCAAACGTAGCCCGAATATTGTCATCATTTGCGTAATAAATTCCTATACGCACACGGTAATTTCGAAAACAGGCGGGAATCTGAGGAAACAAATTGGACGGTGTGACGTTTAATTTGATGGGTCGTTGCAAGCATATATGGCCTTACGTCTTTTTGTTCTATAATATACGAAAAAATCAAACCAAACTTTGTGCTGCCCACACGCATTCCATTATAAAGCCTTTCTTATGGTAAGACATTTTTTTTTTTCATTTTTTTTAGGTATAAACTTCCGGTCACCCCGATAAACGGTACTTATTTTCCTCTTCTTATCTATCAAGAATTCCACATTAAACGACTCGCAATAGTCGATCTTATTATTCCATTAGATATAAAAGTTGAGTGAATTAATTCGCTACGTAGTAGCGTAGTAGTAGTAGTTTGGCTGTGCAGGTTTCGTGCACATATCCTCCGTTTGAATTGAATTTTGCTGCTTAAATGTTGCGCAGATATGTGTGGAAAACATTTTTTTTGTGAACTCGATGAAATTATAAGTAACGGACGATACTGTATTCGCAACGAAATTTCACAAGTTTTGCGAAAAAAGAAGAAGAAAGTTAATAATAATACATTTGGCAATGTTTTTCTGAAAGCAACACTTCTGTCTGTCTCCACTCATCCGGGATTGAATTACATTCAAAGATAAAAACAAATTATAAAGCATTCGTTTTCTCGTTTAAAGTCGGTCTGCTCTTTAACGACTTCATTAATTGCATAAACATTAAAATAACTCTTCTTTTTTTTCGTAATTACTCAGTTAAAATTTGTAATGATCATTATTAAGTTATAATAAATTCACGGAATGTTATTTACGCATAAAAATGCACTTTTATGTAATTAAGAGTCGTGAGGATAACTTCATTAATATTCTGGAACAAATTGTTGTTAACAATTTTCAAACAAAGTTCATTAAAATGGAAAAGAGAGACATGTTGTTAATAGAATATCTGTTGTTAAAACAAAGAGTTTTCGAAAGTGATGGGCAAATTTGTGCTAATATTATTTGAAATTCACTTCTCCCTCCCTGACTTAATTAATACTTTTTTCGCGGAGGTTACCATGTGCAACGCACTGGGTTTTGAAAAATTCCCGTTCATCTAGTGCACAAAGCTTTAGTGTACTGTGATGACCGGGGGCGTTGTGTGTTTTGCCGAAATAACTAAATCAACAATCTGAGATTTATGATTTTTTTTTTATAACATTTCCGAACAAAATTCGGCCTCAGCTTAGATAAATAGATTTTTTTTTTTCTGATAAAAGTAAAGAAAAAAAACATGTTATAAATTTTATCTGTAAACTTCCGTTCCGCGAGTAAGCATTGAGAGAATTTATAGCCATGAATGACGGTTATGTTGAAGGGATGGTTAGCTTTTTTTGGAAATTTTTATGTAGCAAAAAAGGAAATAAATTGCGTTCGGTTTGTGAAGAATTTGTTGACACCCTCTACGTGCTCGCGCACAAGTTATCCAACGAGTGGTTGCAAGACAGATTAAAGATCTATTCAACCTTATACATCGTGCATCGTATTTAGCCACTTTTCTAATTCACTAGAGATGTTTTATTAACGAAAATTAAAGGCACAACTTAAAGGCTTAACTATTGTTTAAAAAAAGAAAAAAATTTCCAGTTTTACAATGCTCAAAGAGCAAATTTAGCTTGTTACTGGGTCCAAGCTGAAGAGGCTGTAAGGAAAAATTTGTGTCTAGACTTGTTTTTTAGGAAATGTGCTGAGGTGACAACCACGCTCATAAGAGACGGACAGCAGGCGAACAAAAAGAAAACTCGATTTTGCTACTACTGCTGTTCAAGAATACATAACACTGTAATGTGAATTTCTATGCCCGCTAAGCAGAAAAAGTAAGAACGATTGTACTCGCTTGCATTCACCTCTAATGAGAATATATAAAAATTCGAAGCTCATGGCTTCTTGCACCGTACTGTCGAAGAGCTTCGGTAAATATTTATTCTAAACCTCAGCCTAACATCAGTTTCTCGCTAACTAATGCTACTTACAATTAACAGAACTTATGTATTATTTCAAAATGTAGTGAGCGCGATGGGTCCAGCGTTTAAGAAAGGACATGCGTGGTTCAACGTATTCATAATAATAAGGAGAACATAAAAGACCTTAAGACAGAACGGCAAGACAGAGAAGTATGTATTTTTTATACACTTTGCCTTTTATAGAGTATTGCTCTATATCTTCCCCGCGGGATATATTGTTTTTGTCGATCCTTCATTAACATATATAACAAGAAAAAAGTTATATTGTCGAGGCGCATCTTGGAAATTCCCAATTGCTAAGCTTTGCGACTAACATATAAGACCCATAGTAAATGAAGTTGACATTTTAAAAGCATTTAAGGCCAAATATAATTTTATTTAGGTTTGGAATTTTTTTTTTTTTTTGGTAAAACTGATATATAGATGTTTGCAATATATTTTATATTGCTGTGGAAGGGCGTTTGTGAATCTTTTGCGAAGAAGTGATTGAAAAACTAGTAAGAAAGTGGTATTGGGCGGGGGCCGAATCTCGCACATCCACCACATAAACGCTTGGTCCACTTAGGAGTTTAATGTTCAAGAGATCGTTTTTCTAAACACCCCAAGACTTTAAATATTAAACGTCCCTCATAATTGAATTATAACTAGCATGCTTTGTCGCATTCTACTCTCCACCTCCTTTCATTTGATATCTATGTCGAAGGCATTTTTAAGAAAACATTTATACACTAAATCATGATGTCTATCACAATTTATTTAGGATTAGAACACTTAGCTTTTCATATTCTACCCCCCAAGTCCTCTTATCTGATGCCCGTATTAACGGTATTGTAAAGAAAAAATTACTTCATTACGGCGTGACGTCCGAGATATTTAATTTGGAACTAACACACTAGCTTTTCGTATTCCACTCCCCAAGTCCTTTATTTGATACCCACATCGCTGGTATTATTAGGAAAAAACTTATCCACCACGTCGCGGTATCTGCCATATTTATTTTAGAATTAATCCACTTTTGGGGCAGACAATATATCTTCATCTGAGGAACGTACAAAATAGTTTTAAACTTAAAATAATTTTTAACTAGTCTTGCCTTATGATAAATAAAATGTAATGTTGTGTAGGCAAGACCGGTTTTTTCCACTTTGGTGCGTAAAAAGTAGAGTGCTTCGTAAAGTAAAGCAAAAAAGTATCAGCCTAACTTTCATAATTTTTGAGTAACGAGCGAAAACCCATAAATTTATGTTAAGAAAAATGGATTTGCGTTCAGCTTACAGTCCACTGCGGGCTTCTGCTCTGACTAGCTTCGTCCATTTTCAGTTTCAAAATCTGCGCGCAAAAACTTCCCATGTTCCTGCCAAATGTTAAGTCGATAACTTCATTTTTGCGACCAGGAGAGTGCCAACCAGACACACACCATATATATACTTTATAGAGTCTATGGAAGAAAAACAAAATAAGTATGCACCTATCCTTGAGCGGCAGGAAGTGCTGTTTTGTGTTTAAAGAAAATTATTTGCAAAGAGTCATGGCATTGGAAAATTTTACTTTATCGAGGAAATCGTTCGATTCACAGCTAAAAGCTCATGGCAACATTGCGAAAGCTAACGGTATGATTCTGGACGACCTGTGCGACTTTGGTCGGGGAACGACTGACGTCCCTAATAAAATTGGTTTTTCCAGCGTTACCCAACGCTAAATGGTGAGTTTAATTACCAAGGAGGTAACCTGAAAGTAATGCATCTTTGGTTCGACCACTCACGTCAAACATCGGGGAATCTCATCGCACCACAATTTTCCCTGAGATACAATTTTCAAGTGACTGTAAACCACGTATACCACGCTTCAATGACAAAATGTTCTGACGATGTGGAACCTTCAAATGGGACATGACAATACCTAGTGTTTGTTGGCAAGGCACAGAATATGAATGGTGGCCTTGTGAAAAAGCTCTTGTCTTACCTCCAATCTAAGACGACTACCATGCAATGGATTTAATGACTCTGAAAACTTATACTGCAACTGTAACTTTGTGCTCAAAGTTTCGTAATCTCTAATTGTTTTTGGCGCTTACCCAGTCCACTTGTCAACCAATGAATTCAAAGTAATCGCAATAGTGCTTTAGGCGTTGGTTTGACAAATCAGCTCTTTCTAGCATTAGGACCGTTATTGCTACCATAGTTATTGTTTGTATAATCTTTGGTTTATTATAGAGTTCTTAAGGCAACAGAGACTCACAAAAAATCACCTTAAGTTACTAAACACATGTAGATATAAGTATTTTCATGAGAATCAGAATTATTGAGAACGTTCTTATAGAGAGCCTAACGGAAGGATTTCCAAATCGCTTCAAACTCAAGGGTATATTCATACTCAAATAGCTTCAAAATCGTACAATGTTGAATAAGAGAAGGTGAGGAGAGAAAGGCTAAGCTAAACTAAAAAAAATCATTCAAAGGTATCGAACGAGATAGAAAGAGGTATGGGTTCGATTCATAAAACCAGTAAGCAGTCAGAGAAATGGTCGATGTAGGGCCTAAGAACGTCCTACGGCTTGGCACAGACATATGGTCAAATTAAATTCAGCCTGCGATCAAGCTGAAAAACATATACCTGCATATACGAATCCTTCACTTGCGAAACCAGTTAGTTGCACGTTCTGAGTTTCTTCCAATTTCAATGTCAAGGTCCTCGAATGACTCCTGACTTTAGCAACGCAAAGCAAATTGTGTTAATAACATTTAATGGCATTTGTTTCAGCCACTGAATAATAAATAACTTATAACCGAATCTAATTCCCACTTTAATCTAAGTCGCAAAATTTAATGTAGACTTTTTATCAAAGCAGTTAAAAGTTTAATAGTCGTTTCTCGTCGCTACGAAACGTACGGAGTAAAAAAATGTAGGCGCAAAATTTTAACATATTTCTCTACTTATGGTTTTGTTGAGTAAATCGATTTGGCAATAGAAGCATTCACAAAATTCAGATATAAAACACGAGAGAGCAAGAGTGGAAAATGAAATTAGGATGGGACGGCAGTCAAACCTATATTCATTGACAGATGCATGGAGGGGGGAGCATGTCGGCTTTGGATCGACAAAGAACAAGACATTTATTTTCTGCTTTTTCGCTTGCTTAACACATGCTTCTCGGTGTCTCACACTCATTCCTTTCACGTAAAACAAAGGGAGATTTTTTTAACTCTTTTTCTAAATGCATAAGATTGCTCAGCTTTTGCTGTAAAACCAGAAGTAGGTGGAAGGAAGGAAGGAGCTTGAGTAGCGGTTGCCTTGAATCCGTATACATATACCGCGCAATTGGGCACACAACCGCTATTATGGGGCCACTTCTTATCTCTTTCCTCACTTCTCTCCAACAATGGCCGTTTTTTACGTATAAACGACATTGTCTGATTAATTAGCCATTGAAAAAAAAGAGAAAAAACTGAAATGTGATAAATGAGTTAAATTAACAAACGCCATTAAAGAATTTCAAGAAATTTAAGGATTTAAAATTTAACAGATTCAAATGGGTCATTAGGAAGGAAAGCGAAGGCTCCAAAAATATTAATGGCTTCTTTTTCTGGGGAGAAGAAATCAGCTCTTGATTATGAATTCATTCCGACAATCATGATCGCAGTAAATATTTGCATAAAAAACAAAAAAACAAAAAAAATGCAAAACCAAGGTACAGCAAGAACAAATTGTTAGCCATAATAACTAAAACCATGCTATCCAAACAATAATCACATGAAAAAGAACTTACCACGCGAATTTCTGTCTAATAAACCAACAACGACAACAAACGGCCATAATCAACGAACTAACCAACCAAGCAGCAAAAATAATGCCCGTATAACAACCACTAGCATCACCGCGTTATTTATGAAGTTTTCATGTTTATTTTAATTTTAATAATACAAACGCGCGTATAACATATTTACCGTTAAAATGACGAGAACACAAAAACAAAAAAGAAAACATAAGCGAATAGTAGCAGAAGAACAAAAGAAACCTTGAATTCATTCTTGTTAGTTGCATACAGAGAGGAATAATATTTATTCAACTCAGCAGCAGCAAACAATTGTTGTGCTTATACACATACATAAGAATGCATGCATATGGATGTATGAGGGAAGGGGAGGCCTGCTTTAACTTACCTACTGAAGTGACTATTTGTGCACTGTGTGTAGGGATAATACATACGTACATTGTATATATGTATTGTATATACACATGTATTCGCTTTGCCTTTAACGCGCAATAATGACAGCTGGGATGGTGGCAGTAATAGTAGCTGCCGTGATTGCGGTGCAGGTGTTTGTAGTGTTTTATCTCTTCCACAGCGTTATTATTTATTGTTTATTGTTTCTGGAGGTAATCTGAACACATTTTGCTGAGAAGCATCCGTAAGAGAAACTTTGAAACGAAAATGGCTTCCATAACGTATACGTGACTTAATTAAAATAAAACTTATACGCCAAATATAATTTTTTGTGCTTAATCTTAACTTATAATAAAATTTAACAATTTTTACTAAAAATAAAAACCTATTCACTTTTTTTCGTTTTTTAAAAACAACAACTTTCAAAATAACTTTTTGCTAAAACAATTTAATTGCATCAGATTTTGTTATTGTTAGCCTCACTCAACACGATTTGTTTTTAGCCATTTTTTTGCATTTTTTTTGTTTTTCTGTTTCTTTTTCGCCTGCAAATTGTTGCATGTTAAAAAACTTTACGTTTTATCTACTTGTGTTTATGGAAACTTTTCTTACCACAAAAATTTTTATATAAAATTTTTCTGCCATTTTTCATAAGGTTTAGCATAGTCGTAGGTTTTAACAGTTCACAGCAACTGTTTGGAGCGGCGGTCACTCAGGTTAGCTAGCCTTTATTCGATGTCCTTCCATACGTACTGACACTCATATGTGCACAAACTCAAGTACGTAGACGTGCACCTATTTTTCATTTTCATTTTCATTTTTTCCTTGTCTTTTTTTGTGCAAAAAAATTTTTGTGGACTGCTAAGCTATTTGTCTCACGCAATTTGCATACATTTTCATTTATAACTGCATTGTGTGCACGAGAAGGTATGAAGAAAAAACTAAATAAATAAAGGAAACAACAGCAACAGCAACAGCAACAACGACAACAACAAATGTGCACTTACACATCCTCAACGTAACCATTACAACATCACACCTCTCATTGTGCGGTTAATACGGTGAAAAATATTCATTAAAATGCAGAAAATTGTTCCGCATACTCATACATATGTAATTATTTTGTTTAGGTGCTTGAGGTTTGGGGTTGTTGACTTTTTTCGTACACTCTCCTCTCACTAGCGAGTGTTCTCTGTCACGCTTTTGCACAATTTCGCATTCGCGCTAATCCTAATACAAATTGTTGATTGGTTAGAAAATGTTACGGTTTAAAAAGACAACTGAACTAAAAGAAAAGCAAAATTGAAGACTTCGGCGAATTGCGTTTACTTTGTCATAATTAATCAAAAGATTAAGAGATTGATTTATTCAATTGCGAAGAAATTTAAAAGCTTTGTGAGTGCTTTGATTTTCACTTGAGGAGACTGTTTTCAAAATGTTGTTCTTTTCTTTTCAGTTAATTTTTTTGCTCCCTTGCTTCTGAGTCCGCATCTATCTGCTACTTTCTTTAGATATTCTTTTAATTTCTTTTAATACTCAACAGTAAAGACGCATTATTTCTGCCACACCTTTACAGTGATTGTCGGTTGATTGTACTCTACATTAGTTGTGTGGTGTGGAAAACTGTTTTAAGTTTGCGTAGATGTAAGCAACAGCCAGAAGGACTTCAGATAACCTTAGCTTTTGTTGCATTACAATTACTTAAGTATAAATTTTGCGACTTGGGATTGAGACGAATCAGACTATCATACAATAAGGACAAAGAATTAGGTGAGTGTGCACTCAGTTTGTTCAATTTATATTAGATGACCGCGCAGTAACAGACAAGGGATAAATTCGTTGAAAAGCGCATAGCTGATCGGAGCAGTAGTTAGCACTTAGTCGATATATGCATAACACTTACTACCTGGACACAAATCTACTAAGGTGTCGCCACTCCCTATCTCTTTCTGTTCTCTCGCTCCCTTCATCATCGAGTTGCACGTATGGGGGACATCCCCGAGTTATTGGTCATATAAAAAAAAAAAAAGCTTGGCTAATGTTTGAAGAACGGATGTTTTTTTTTCTTCAATCACAGCAACACATGGTGCAAATATAATCGAAAATTGCACCTTCTTGTACAAAACCCTACGAAAAATTCAAAACTCAAGGGAGCTAACTTACTAAGAAGAAGAGGAAAACGCCTCAGTTCCTGCAATGAAGATAGGAGCAACACGCAACCGATTTACACTTGTCACAGCACGCAGAGGATCCTCTCTTCAAAGCTGGGAAATTGGCTATTAAATACCGTACATAATTTTGCTTACTTTACTTCCTGAGGCGTATTAGGTTCGCAAAATAAAACAATCGAAATTGCTCTGATAATTGTGTTAATATTACAAGCTACTAAAAATTAGATTTGCTCTCATGTAAAGGCTTATTTTTGGGTTCAAAAAGTAGTCCCAGTCGGTTATAGTACATTTTTTTAGAGAAACGTTTTTTAATGAGACAAATACATTGACAGGTATCAGACAAGAAACATGCCTAAATCGATTTTGAATACGGTTCCGAGTGGATTGGTATAATATAAGATAAATCTACCGCAAGTGCTTCTGGGTGTGACGTATATCCCACGCAAACCTAATAAACTCTGGCCACAACTAGCACAAGATATAAAAGTAGTGCGGAAATAGTTTCAAAAATAATTAAGATACTTATAGTACCAAAATGCCGTTATATTGGTATTAGCAACAGCATATCGGCTAGCTATTCATCTTAATCGGCCTACTAGGGCCCACCTTCACCTGTTGATTTTGGTCTATGGTCCATGGCAGGCGCCATGGATTATTCTTTCAGCAAACACCATTCCTCTTGCAACTTATAACTCCTTTAATAGCACTCATGGACTCATGGTCTAATCACATAATTTTAGTTGTGATAACGCTTCGCTTCTTCGTTTATTCGTCGCCAAAATAGAAATACTCCAATTTAATCTATGTGTTGTTGAACGCTACGCGATTCCGATAGGGTACCAAACTATCTAAAAGCACAGGCGCTCTCCTACTTGTTTCTCTTTTGCTGTTATATGTTACTAAAGCCGCTGAATTTTTTGAATTGTAACGGTGTGACCTAAGCTGCTCTATAGCTATTTAACGTTTTCATGTAGCTGTTTTTGAGGTTAAGTTAGTAGTAATGAATTGTGGCGTTTGTTCATAATGCTAGGGAAAATCTATTTACAAATTATTTACAGGAACCTGTACTTACAATGCTTTAATGCTCCTTCTCGTCTCTTCCATTCGAATATTACAATTCGAGTTTCTTGACTCATCCGGCTTTGCCCTCCGCAAATACATTGCTTATACTTTCTTTTACCTTTTACAAGCACGTTACCAACACTAAATGCCATTGTTATATTTTCGTGCTAATCCTTTTCTACCTATGAAATGTTATGGAAATTGTTGTTAATTATTTCGCCATTCGCCATTCGCCAACTGCCTCGACAGGGAGCACATCAGCAGTGTGTATTTTCAGAGCCGCATGCGTCTCTTAGAAAATCGATTAGTTTTCACGCAACGTTGGATTTTCGTAATAATAATGTCTAATGTGGATATAAAAATGCCCCAACGAGCTTTTTCATTTGTGTTTGCTTACTAGTAAGTTGTAATAAATGTGCGCATTTAGCGTATTAGACACCAAAGCAATATACAGTATTAATAAAAGACTAACTAATAAGGAAAAGGCAGGAAAAATCTCAAATAGATATCTGTAAAGGAGGGAAGAACAAGTAATAAAAGTCACATTAAAAGGGAATATATTGTCGTCGTATGTAGGTCACGTCTTAGTTAGTAAGACAGTTATGAAAAAATATAGAGAAAAAAAATAGATAAACTGCCATATTCCGGCATAAGGGTCGATCAGTAGTCGCAAGAGGAGACAATGCCGACTCTTGTTTTTGGCAGTATCGATTCCGTTCGAAAACAAGGCGGTTAAATCTCGAAAACTACAAAACTCAATAAGTCCAAGGAAAACTGCCTTGTCACTCGTAACGTCTGTGTAAAATTGCTCAGAATACTAGGCTGTTATACATATAACGGCTAAGTGCTCACTACTGCTACGATCAACTACACGCTACCGCACTGAGATTCGAACCCCTGAACGTCGACGATATGTACAAAATTTTAAGTTTAATAATTCAATTTTTTGCTTCCTCTTAGCACACGTTTAAGTTTTAAAGTGGTAGCAGTAGATAGAGGACTAGGAGTAGTAGGAATTACTCTTTTAGAATTCCTTCCGATTGATTTGCCTGTTTGCGAAAATCTCTTGACATTTATACTACTACTAATAGATGCAATAATAAATTTCCCAACCGAGCTAACCTCTTAATAATGAAGAAAGATCCCACGAGTTATCTTACATTTCTCGAGTTATCTTAGAAAAAGATACTTGTTGATTTTTTCCTAACAAAAGCAACGAAAGAGTCCTATTAGAGGATTTATTGAAGGAATGCCTTAGTTCGAGGTTTGGTTTCATTTCATTTAATTTTCCGTTTAGAGAACTAAATAAAAGTTGGAGAAAGTGATTTGCTAAGTCTTTTGACAAGGGCATTTGATAATTTTTATCGTCATACGAAAGGCAGTCGTAATATTCTTGGGCTTTTCGAAATCAGAAATGAACGGGGAGTAAACTAGTATAACGAATTTCGAAACTTGATGTCCGCCCGAATGATCGACATTTGTCAAGCTACATCACGAACGTTTTAGTTTTGAAAAAATTTTCAACTAATTTAAGAAGACGATAGGGAAGAGACGCTCGGTATCGGTAATTTGTAAGAAAGATCCTCACGTCGAACAAACACAAAGACCTTCGCATATTTGACTTTGTTTAGGCTCTGTTTTTAATATTTTTTACCATATGCACAATGCGTATAATTTGATGTTTGGTTGACTGCCATAATTCAGAACCATACAAAGGTATTTTAACGAAATTATTATTATAATTATTAACAATAAACCTCGAATGATGAACGGAGCGAAATGTTTCCTCTTGCTCGTTTAACGCTTATGCACAGGTGTAGGCCCTTTCAGAGGAACGTTCACTTTTTGTTGCACTCGCCTTTTTTTTCTTATCAAATCATGAAAGAACTTTGTTTAACGTTTGAATCTCCACATCACTGTTCCCCGGCTATGCAGTTACATTGGCGTAAAAGTCACCGCCTTTTAGAAGAAATTGTTTTTTTTAATTAATAGCTTCACTCAAGACATTTACTTCATATCAGTCTTGAATACTAAAAGATGTAGAGAGCATAATGCAAGTTTGCTTGCTTTCAGAATGACAATGTCGTTATCTCTCATTCGCTTTGCATTGTTGCCCTCGAACGAGCTAACTGAAGCAATTATGTCAAATAGTCTACGAAAACCAATAATGACTACAAAGCGGGCAACAAAACGACGTTATTTGACCATCATTGGTTTCAATTGTTGAAATCAACTAACATGATCAAAAGCATGTAT
>CCAG010006089.1:0-14409 GCA_001077435.1 Glossina morsitans morsitans
GTATGACGATAAAAATTATCAAATGCCCTTGTCAAAAGACTTAGCAAATCACTTTCTCCAACTTTTATTTAGTTCTCTAAACGGAAAATTAAATGAAATGAAACCAAACCTCGAACTAAGGCATTCCTTCAATAAATCCTCTAATAGGACTCTTTCGTTGCTTTTGTTATGAAAAATATAGAGAAAAAAAATAGATAAACTGCCATATTCCGGCATAGGGGTCGGTCAATAGTCGCAAGAAAAGACAATGCCGCCTCTTGTTTTTTGCAGTATCGATTCCGTTCGAAAACAAGGCGGTTAAATCTCGAAAACTACAAAACTCAATAAGTCCAAGGAAAACTGCCTTGTCACTCGTAACGTCTGTGTAAAATTGCTCAGAATACTAGGCTGTTATACATATAACGGCTAAGTGCTACTAACTAACTACTGCTACGATCAACTACACGCTACCGCACTGAGATTCGAACCCCTGAACCTCGACGGTATGTACAAAATTTTAAGTTTGGTGATTCAATTTTTTGCTTCCTCTTAGCACACGTTTAAGTTTTAAAGTGGTAGCAGTAGATAGAGGAGTAGGAGTAGTAGGGATTACTCTTTTAGAATTCCTTCCGATTGATTTGCCTGTTTGCGAAAATCTCTTGACATTTATTACTACTAATAGACGCAATAATAAATTTCCCAACCGAGGTAACCTCTTAATAATGAAAGAAGATCCCACGAGTTATCTTAGATTTCACCAGTTATCTTGGAAAAAGATACTTGTTGATTTTTTCCTAACAAAAGCAACGAAAGAGTCGCATTAAAGGATTTATTGAAGGAATGCCTTAGTTCGAGGTTTGGTTTCATTTCATTTAATTTTCCGTTTAGAGAACTAAATAAAAGTTGGAGAAAGTGATTTGCTAAGTCTTTTGACAATGGCATTTGATAATTTTTATCGTCATACGAAAGGCAGTCGTAATATTCTTGGGCTTTTCGAAATCAGAAATGAACGGGGAGTAAAGTAGTATAACGAATTTCGAAACTTGATGTCCGCCCGAATGATCGACATTTGTCAAGCTACGAACGTTTTAGTTTTGAAAAAATTTTCAACTAATTTAAGAAGACGATAGGGAAGAGACGCCCGGTAGATGTAATTTGTAGGAAAGATCGTCACGTCGAACAAACTCAAAGACCTTCGCATATTTGACTTTGTTTAGGCTCTGTTTTTAATATTTTTACCATATGCACAATGCGTATAATTTGATGATTGGTTGACTGCCATAATTTAGAACCATACAAAGGTATTTTAAGGAAATTATTATTATAATTATTAACAATAAACCTCGAATGATGAACGGAGCGAAATGTTTCCTCTTGCTCGTTTAACGCTTATGCACAGGTGTAGGCCCTTTCAGAGGAACGTTGACTTTTTGTTGCACTTGCCTTTTTTTTTTCTTATCAAAACTTGAAAAAACTTTGTTTAACGAATCTCCACATCACTGTTCCCCGGCTATGCAGTTACATTGGCGTAAAAGTCACCGCCTTTTAGAAGAAATTGTTTTTTTTAATTAATAGCTTCACTCAAGACATTTACTTCATATCAGTCTTGAATACTAAAAGATGTAGAGAGCATAATGCAAGTTTGCTTGCTTTCAGAATGACAATGTCGTTATCTCTCATTCGCTTTGCATTGTTGCCCTCGAACGAGCTAACTGAAGCAATTATGTCAAATAGTCTACGAAAACCAATAATGACTACAAAGCGGGCAACAAAACGACGTTATTTGACCATCATTGGTTTCAATTGTTGAAATCAACTAACATGATCAAAAGCATGTATGAAACAGCAGTGCACGAATGCAAGCAAAACGTCGAAGCTTTAGTTGATAATGATGTCTTTGTATTCATCTATAAATATTGCAAATCATAAGCGTCTAATTAGTTTACTTACACTTAAATAATGAATGAATGAATGAAAAATATCGAAAAGGCGAAATGAAAGAAAATGCCCATAATAAACTGAATATTTACCAATTAATTACGCTCGACGCATGTGTACTCGCCGAAGCGTCATTTCGATATGTTTGACTTGCATGGAATATTAAATGAAAATTTATGATTTTCCATAGAAACAGCAAGTTCTAATAAACAGTCATAAAAACGTTCATTAAATTACTGGAATGTGCATAAAAAGGGATAGGGGAGATACGCTCTCTGCGACATACAATTTCGATATCAAATGCAACGTATAAAGGTCAGTTCACTCAATTTGGTGGCAGAGGTGGTTTACATTGACTTCATAGTCAAGGAACAGAATAACTCTACTTTTTTAAAGACATGCTCGTCTTCTGAAGGAGTATACAATTTCAATATATTCTAACGTTTCATGTGCGTGCTTTCGAGTAACTCGTCCGTGCCTTCAAGCGCTATTTAGAGGATTCTCATCTTATTGTAAATGCTGGGTATATAATTCTGGCTGTCCGAGATCAATAATTTCACTTCTTTCCTGTTTCCCATCTCGATCAGTTAAGTTTTACAGAAATGCAGAAAAAACGAAAAGGAACCAATAACTTAAGCATTAGTCGAGGCACTGCAGAGTAAACTTAAAAATAAACTGACGAAGAATGAGGGAAATCTTCTAAATAGGACTGGGCAAACATGGTACTGATTGCATCGCAAGCAAGTTGCCAGTAACTACTTTACTTGCTGCTAGCAAACTTTTTTTGTACCAACTTTTTGTCAGTTCCATTGTTCTTGGACAGATGACCACCATACACGACTGACAATCTTATGCCAATTATCATTATGTTTATACTGTTGTATGTGTGCTTTATTGTATACACATGCTTAGCATTCCTTATCGCAATGTACATTTATTTGGGCGTAACATGTGAACGATAACACTTTTCCGTTCTTTACTTTTCTCGTTAAATTCGCATAACGAGAACACTCATTCGCCTGATGTTTAAAGCGTGCATATGCATATAGGTTGATTTTAATCACTCTCACCTCTCTTATGGGATTTTGAAAAATAAATTCTACTATGAACTGATTAAACTCCCAAAACTACACTACTACAATAGCAATATAAATGAAGGCTTCACAACGTGCAATGTTTTATAACTTCATTTGCACCTGTCGCATTGCATTTTGACGCTAACAACAGCCATTACTAAAAAAAAAAACAAATAAGAAAAAAAAAAATTGTGTACACCACCTACACAGAGTAAAAAATCAGTAAAAAAAAGGTGTACTACACTTACGTAACGTATAAAGCGCATACAACTTCCTTTGTTGTTAATGTGTAAATGGGAATAAATGGGCATGCGATTGCTATCGAGCAAGGCCGTTTTCATGCTGCATATTTGCAAGATTCTGATAAATATAGAATTTATGCATAGATCTGCGGCGAAAAGAACGGATAGGGTTCGTTTTTGTTCTATTTCCGCAAACCTACGAGATAAAATTACAACGCGTTCCATATAAAATGGATGCTGACTGAATTACAAAAAATATTCATGCAAATCCCTAATGGATATAAAGTTCGATTTTATTTTCAAAATGGGAGGAAAAAAACAAAGGCAGTTTTTATTTCCAAAGAACTAAAAGGTCTAGCGGAAGGGTGCACTCGAGGAGTGCAGGAAGTAAAGACCGCGATTTATTCTGAATGCCCTTATAACTAAGATGTTCTTTCGTCTGGTCTCGTGTTACTATTGGGTTAGATCATAGCAAGCGCTTGAATTACCCAAAATAGGACATAACGAATCGGTTAAAGCAGTTTAGAAAAATTTGGGAAATTTTACACCGGAAAATGTTGTTGCTCTTCGCCACTTCACCATTTGTACATCTTTTAAGCTTATTTTCGAAATTTCTTCGGAAGCACGTATGAAAAGAAATGTTGAGATTTTTAATATTATTTCGAAATTGTCTACGTTTTCCATCTGTGATTTAGGGCTTTGTCCAATATACGACTTTTAGAATTCGCGTAAACGAACGCGGCGTCAGCGTCGATATTGAAACTACGCAGGTATTGGCTATTGGCGGCGCTTCATTCAGATATTACGAATCAAGGGATATTGTAATAAAAAATTGAACGAGGAGATCACACAGTTCTGGCTCACTTACAGTACGTTAATACTATCAATACTACAATGCAATCGTCCAAAGGAATACTCGTGTGATATAAGGGAAGTATTAAAAAATGCGACTTTTCTCATTTCGTGAGCTACATGCATCCGATCCACATGCCCAAGATTGTTAGTCATTTTGCATTTTCAGCCGGTCGCTGACAGATATAAAGGTTAGACGACTTTCGCTGTGCTTGGCAATGGATCAAAAACTTTAACTTAAACTTTATGTGAAAAATAAAACTAAATTCTCCAAGTCGCCAAATGTGACATTTGGCGAAGCTACTTTGAGTAAAGAAAAATGTTTATAAGCAGTACAAGCTCCTCACAAAAGGTCGTGAAGATCTTAGGGTCGATGACCGCTCTGGGCGCCCTAGCACGTCAATAACCGATGAAAACATTGAAGCAGTGAAAAAAATTGTTATAGGGAATCGTCGAATCACTGTCAGAGAAATTGCTGAGGATGTCCGCGTATTAGTTGGCTCATGTTATGCAATTTTTCCGGACTTTGGGCGCACGTGTGACAGTGAAATTTGTTCCGAAATTGCCAACTTTTTAACCATAGAACCGTCGCATGAGCATCGCTTAGGAGATGTTGAATGACACCAACCACAATTGAGATTTGTTCGAAAACGTCACAACTAGTGACGAAACATGAGCACATGATTATAACGTCGAAACGAAAGCCCAATCCCAATGCAAGCGGCCAGGAGAGCCAAGGTGAGTGAAGGAAGGAAGAGTGAAGGTTTTACTCAATGTTTTCTTCAACACGTGGTGCAACTTGAATTTTTGCCAGAAAGTCGCACGGTCAATTAGGAATATCACCTTGGATTTATGCGCCGTTTGCATGAAGCCATACGAAAAAAACGACCCGAATTGTGGAACAATCATTTATGGATATTGCATCGCGATAATGCGCCAGCTGACACGTCGTTGCTTGGTCGCAATTTTTTGGCGAAAAACAATGCTATAATCATGCCTCATCCACCATGTCCACCGGACTTTGCCCCCTGCGACTTTTCTTGTGCCTAAAAGTAAAGAGACCCACGAAAGGGCAGAGATTGGAAAAAGCGTATCATATCTAAAGGGGATATAATACTTCATGTTTTCGCCATACTTCATGAGTAAGGAGTAAAAACGCACAAATTTTTGCCTAGAGCAACAACGAGACTTACGGTCGTATCCTTAGACCAATTTTACTTATTTTCAATCCCAACCGACGTGCAAGGACGTCCGATGTTTCTTCCAAATTTAAAGTCGATACGTTCATCTTTTCATCATCACCCAGGAGAATGATTCTGACCAAAAATACATATGCTTACTTTTAAGTATTGCGAGCATTATGATGAAGTCAGCACACCACCTGCCTTCGGTGGATGGGCATAAAAAATGAAATGTTGATAAAAAAACAGAAGAAATCACATTAAAGATTTGCTAAAAAGTAAATATTATTTTTTCAATCATTTAATCTTGACAAGTGCAAACTTTATTACAAGCTTAAAAAATAATATTAAATAATAGTATTGACACATATAATTTTAATATTTACATCAACAAAAACAATTAAATTCCATTTGTCACATAGCGTCTTAACGGCAAAAAAATTAACATTTTTTCGTTTTGTTTTTCCCCTTTTTTCATTCTCGTTTTTTGTTCAATATTTATTATTCATATTATTCAAGTGTATCATTAAGTGCACAAAACAAAATAGTTTTACTTTTTTTCTCTTTTTCGCAAGCGACCTACATCCATTATTATTCGTTAGTATGTATGCTTGTTTTTATTTACGTTCACATTTATATATTATTTGCACATATATGTGTACATGCATACGCATATATAATTTTCATTTGTGTTGGTATGTATATATTTGTGTGCGCATACGGTAATACTATATTTTTTGTATGCGTATGCATGGTTTGATATCTAAAGTTTTAAGCTTGAATGCATTTCAGCAATGAAAAGCTTAATATGCGAATGTTCACGTACGAATATGCGTGTGCGGATGGATGTATATATATATATATATATATGTTTTTTGGGAATCATACGAATGTATTTGCGAAAATGCACACTACTCCGCAAAGATTTATCATCGATTTCTATACACACATATATATATATATATATATATATATATATGTAGATGTATCATAAAAGCAGAAGCCAAGTTATTCCGGAATGGTATGAATGTGTACACGTACCTATGTTATCTATCAATGACGAATTCGCTTATGATTTGGACCCTCCTTTACCTGTAACTATTACAGTCATTACGGCAACATAGGAGTACTCCATGCTTTGCATACCCTTCGCAATTTTCCGAAATGCTTATGAAAACCTGCGTGAAGAAAATGCATTGTTCGTAGATATGTAAGCGCTATAAAGCGGAAAACAGCTTTCTTCTTCAATGGAGATATAGTAGAGTTTTCGTAGGTTTTGTAGCTCCTTCAAATGTGTGGTATGCATACATATACGTGGGATGTTGACGTGGCCAACGTTAGAAGATTTGACATAAAAAAATGAAACTAAGTTCATAAACTCCTAATTCGGATCCAAAGTTTAGATCTGACAATATTCGCGATTTATTCGTACATAAAAATTCGTTCGAACTTTGCAAAAAACCCCTAAATTTGAATAAATTTTTATCGGTTACACTCGATTAACCGATTACTCGCCACAAATTTCATTCGTGTGCTCTTAGCTTTTGAGAATCATACAACTTCTTCTCGCCCAGGCAGAGTACACTATGTAATCTGCTAAGTGATGTACTCTGAGACAAGATATCTGGAATTGCTTCCCCTAATTAATATTAAAAACCTCAGAGAATGTGATCACTTTTAAACCACTCTTAAACCCTTGTCCAGGTGTGCCTTTGTACACGGGCACCACTTTTATTCAATTTCTTACCTAAATAATTTATATCGCCAGTGTTCAATCTCATATTAAGGATAAATGTTTAACGAAATCATGGAAAACGATTTTAAGTAAGTTAAGAACACTCACACAATCAAGAAAAAAATAAATACTTTTCATATTTCGTGCTTCTTCTTCTCTACAAATATATAATACCTAAATGCGTTCTCTCTGTCTCCCCCTTTTTTGGCATGTATTTTATTAACGAAATATGGATGAGAAAAGAATATTCTGAGAAATGCAATATTTAGTGCACGTAGTAGTGCATTGTATACAAAAAATTCAATAAAAATAATAAAAAAAAAAAAATTCTTTTTAACTCAATCAAATTATTCGTATTTACATACATATCTTATCAGGTTATGTGCTATTCCGTAGAGTTAAAAAGCAACAGCATTCTTTACTGTTTTGCATTTTGCAGCAAAAATTCGTCGCTTCTTCCCACCCTCTCAGAAATACACATCACCGATCCCCACAAATATTGTAACGTAAAATGTCCTTTGTAACTTAATATATATTTATCCGACTTCTTTCGATATAAAGTTCGCACAAATGAATTTTCATTTCTAGGATGGTATAGGTGTTGTTCTTCAGGAACTTACATTTGCAACGATTTTGCAGTTCCTTCCAGTCTTGTCCGTCCGGATAGTATTATTCAGCTCTTTCAACTCGACCGACTTTGCCTTCCGCAAATACTTTCCTTGTACACCGTTTTACAAGCAAGTTACCAATAACAAATTTCATTGTGACATTCTCATGCTAATCCCTTTTTACTTATGAGATGTTCTGGGAGTGGCTGTTAATCTTCCCGCTCTGTCGCCAGATTCGTCGACATGTAAAACGTCATGAAGGTGTATTTGGTTTTATCATGTTTAGAACTTGGTTTCGTAGAAAATCGTTGGTTTTCACGCGGACCGATTTTATCAATTATGGGATTTTCGTGACGGTATGTTTATCTTGCAATAGCGACGTCCATTTATCCGTCTACTCTCTTTTTGGCCTTTTGCAACGCTTATAATCACAAACACTTCAACGCGCTCGTGGTTTACAAATTTTTTCAAAAATACGCACAAAGATCATCAAGGTCCCAAGATCAGCAAGAAAATGCCAGTATTTTGTTGCAAAATAAATCGCTGGTCTAATGTACATAAGAATTTATATCATTATCATTAGGTTGAAATGTGGGCTATTAAGAGTGATTGAGTTCCCACACGGTTCGTGGGTATGAAAATATTACTCGGAGGAATATAATTTTTTAATTATTAAATATTAAATAATTTCGCATCATTAACAATTGGGGAATAAAGTAAATTTTTTTGAAAACAAACCGCTGTTCATAGAGGATGGCAAAAAGAAAGGAGCATAAGCTTAGATTATGACCTTTTATTTTCATTATATGTAGGTTTGATTTTAAATAAATATTTCTTTATTATTAAGAATCTCATGCTTTCGTTTCCCCGTTTCCTTCCAAATGCACCATAGAGCAGTTAACCTACAATGGCACTACAAAACTCATAAGTAATTCGCGAGAGAAACAAATGAAAAAACGAAAAACTTAACAAAACCAATGAAAATGTTTAGCTTAACGATTCAGGAATAGACGAAAAATCACCAAAGGATGGAGATTTATATGAAGGGATGAATATAACTAAAGTCTATACGCAATATGAGTTTGAATGAATCGTAAGTGAACGGTTGATAAAGGAAAAGGACACTTATTGTTTTTCTAAACAATACTCTTCTACGAGAACAATAGCACGAGGAAATATGTTAAGCAAGCGGGGAAGCGGGGGGTCTAAGCTTTGAAAATTGTAAATTCGTAGAATATTTTGCTTTTGTTCGCTTTTAGATTTTCTTTTTTTTTTGCATTAGGGGAGCAAAGTAATAAACTCTTAGGTGTCATAGCAGAAAAAATATATGTGTATCTAGAATGGAACGTTTAAAAATAAATATGCTTCAGTTGTTTTATGTAATCTTGAAAAATGCTGATAATATTTTATATCATCTTCAGCAAATAAAAAATCTAACCTGTGGGACACATATTTTAATATTTCTTACACTTGAAAAGCACTTCACTTTTTTACTGTCATTATCATTGTTACGATTAATATGGCTGGTGCTGCTGCCAGTGCTCGCTGAGGCAACTTCTAACATAATAAAATGCTTTCAAGCACGCACACTATAGTTTCTACTACTTAACAGTTAAATTGCTCTACCAAATGGCTCTGTATCCGTGTATTTGTAAAAAAACAAAAAAAAAATTTATATGAAAATTTTTTTTTTACTTGACTGAATGACAATTGTCGTACGGCATAGCAGCGAACACATTTTATTCGCGTTGCTCTCTAAAGTATATGGAATTATGCAAGAAGCGCAAAAAACTAAAAAACAAAGAGAAAAAACTGAAACAACAAAGACAAAAAAATATGAAGATTTATACGCAAGCAAGTGTCATCAACTAACGATAAATTTCGTGAGACGAAGAGAACGGCAGGTTTCTGATACTGAACTTTAACTTGACTACTGTTCGGTCTTTAAAGAAATTTCAGCATTTTTTCTTTTTCTTTTTTTAATGTTTTTGCTTTACGGTCACCTGTTGTGACGGAATTTATGTGCGTTTGTATGCACATGTATGCGTATACCTAACTAATTGTGCATAAAATCAAAGCATTCAAGCTGCTAATTGCCGCTTCTTCAATGGTCAGGTTTCTCTCTTATCGAAATACCATTTGCATACCATGTGCAATCGTCGTGACATCATGCTGTTTACATCTGACAGCATTCGCAATGTGAAGACAAATTGTAAATATGCTTAGCAGTAATAGAGATAGATAGAAAAATTCACTGCGAGAAAAGATTAACATCAGTTTACTGTGTAGATTGCCAGACGATTTGAAGTGTTCAACCAGTTTTACATACACAGTTCAATGCGATTGCTTTCAATTTACTTGCACTCACTCCCACTTTCAAGATCATCTGGCCTTTGTTCTTGCAATCGGTTTGACCTCAAATTTCACCCCAACTCTCTTTGGAGCCTCTTTTGTAATCCAATTAAATTCTTGAAATTATTACCTGATTCTTCTCTGATAATTTGAAAATTTTTCATAGACTACAGTACATTCCATTTGTGCTTTCATATTGTATAAAAAAGTAATGAAAGGCATGCTCGCTTCTGGCTATTTCTGGCTATGGTTATTTGACCACGTCGAATTCCATTCCCATTCCAATCTATTTCAAAACCAGCGCAGACAGCATCCTGCATTTAGCTAAGCAACTTCCTTTAGTGCACACACCTTCGCTTCACTTTAACCAAGAAAATAGGAAGACTCTATTCACATTGCATTAAGTCCTCAGCATTTTTGACCGATTTTTTTGCTAAGCAACATAGTAAACAATACCCAAATGTTTTCCGATTATTTTCTTTGCCGCACTTTTGAATGAGTTTAAAAAATATCCTAATAAGCTGCTGGACAGATAGACAAGAAGATTTTTTTTTTTGGAAATTTTTAGTACTCTGTATAATCTTTTTTTTCTTTGGCATTTGGTCGATGCAGGAAATACATAGGGACATATGTGAGCCAGAATGTAGCTTTCCAGTTGAATTTTCTATACTTGGAATTCTGCAAAATTAACGAGAAATGAAATTAAAAATGCAATGCTTAGAAGCAAACATATTAAATTGCAGTAAGTAAAAACACTATACTCGGGCATGGCCCATCATTAAATACCCTACATCACTTCCCTTATGCAGTCAGTCATGTAACGACTTTTTAAAATAAGGTGTTTTAAGGAGAGAGGTCGCAAAATTAAACCGATCCGAACCATTCGTAATATCGGGGTTGAGTGCTTGGGCCAGAGCAAGTTGGTGTACCAAATTTCATCGATGTAACTCAAAAATCGTGACTTCTAAGTTGAACACAAGAACACAAAACGTTTAGACGGACAGACAAGACAAGACCGATTCGTTACAAATGATTACTGACACTAGTTTATTATGCTGTGTTCTTTCTTATATTCTTTAGACTAGATTCTCATTAGCGGAGCCGGAACTTACAACACCCTACACTTTACTTACAAACTGAAAACCACTTATTTACGGGAACATTTTTTGACACACGCTTCAATTTTTCTCTACGATTTGTTTCTTCGAATATCTTATTGAATCGTTTTGACTTTTTCCAAGTCATGAACACCAAATTTCGTTCTGATATTTTTGTTGATCTTCCGCAGCTGCGTAAAAGCTTTTAATTTACGAAATCGCCAGACAAAGCATCGTAAATATCTATTGCATTATATTACTTTTCCAATACGTTGGGCAATTTCGCATTCAACAGAATTAGATCAATTTCATAAAGACTTACGAAGACTCTAAGTGTCATTTTCGTAATAGCATTTTAGTTGTTTTACTTTTCCGTAAATTGCGCACAAAGCTCACTTAATAAGATACTCGTTCACGGATGGGATGAACTTATATTTTATTGTTGAAAGAAAAGGTTTGGAAGGAATCAGTGACAAAGGCGAGTCCAGCATGCCTAGCGATAAAGCTTAGATGTCGGCGACTTTCTGTGCTACGAGCAGCCCTTATCTGATTTAAGATAATGAAATGTTTCGAAAAAATTCGTCTTAAAGTTGGGGTTTTATTTAAATTAAACGCTAAACTAATGCAGAATTAATATTGCCTACAGTAGTGAACGTCCACGTCATAATGCCACCTCCAAACAGGGCAGGCTATAGGCAAGATGCCGCATAACCGAAGGAAGAACTATTGCTAATCCGGATTTGTTGAAAGCTATCATTGACTGCCTAGTGGAGAATCCAAAAAAATCATTTTTTCCGTTTTCCTCTGAACTCGTTAAGGCAGAAAAACAGTTCCAACATATTAATCAATTTACGTGTCAACTTAAGAAAACTGAGAAATTATTGCTTTTTGTAAAAAAAAAAAAAAAAAATTTAAAAGAATAAAACCCTATACATGCGATTATCATTCAAGCTGTTCTTTGTAGAACATGATCGCGGTAAGTGAAGGTTGCTCCATAAATGCTAGCAACCTCAATTTGCGCATATGCTAAATATTTACAATTTCGAAATTTGATATGAATTTCATGTTTTTGTAATCATCTGCATTGTACGTGCACATACACAGATGCATACATGCGTATCAAATCACTCGTATATCAGCGTGAATTAATGTACGATTGTTGTCTTTATCCAATAAATGTTATAGAGAGGACTGATAGGCAGGCAATACGCTACTAAACGCAAAATGACAAATGCATATAACTTGCTTTTCACACTAAAACCATGTCAATATGTTGGAAAACATGTCATTAGGTGTACTCTGATGTCTACACACATCCATAGATGAGAATGCTAATAAGAGTGTTTATGGGTGCAATATAAGAGCACTTACGCCCCTCATAAACGTGTTAATTTAGTGTTGGTGCGCGTAAGCTTCCATTTGATAGCAATGCGTTATTAAAATAATATTATTTAAAAATTTAAAGGCGTGCAGAATGATGTAAAGCAACCGCCACAATAATGCTTCCAAGCTTAACTGAAAAATGGTAATTGATCCATATATTTACGACAGTACACATTAGATAACGTAAACAAGTTGGAAATTTTTACATTCGCTTCTCGACGGATCTTTGCTACCTAGCATCTCAAACCAAACCATAGGTTTCCAAAGGAGTTTATTGTACTGTCTTTAACAGCTACGCGGATAGGGAAACTTTTCTAGTAGGCGAAATAACTCGTCTGTTAGCAGGTGTCGAGAGCGATGCTTTTGATATCTAATTTAATTGTTATATAAACGGTCTCCCATGAAGAACACCGAAACCCACTCAAGGTATCAAAGTATGTTGTACGTTATTTTGAAACTGGAAAAAATATTGCTTTTAATGAATCACCCTTTGCATTAAACTTTATCCGAGATATACGTCGAATTGATTTTTGTTGGGAAAAATTTGAATTTCAGTTTCTTGAACAAGAAAAAGAAAATTTAAAGAAAAAAATCAGTGAATCCTTCGAAAAATTTTCTGAATGACAGAGGAAGAAGACGTCCACGCGGCGCTTCAGAATTGTGTTTTGAAAAATCGATTTTTTTTTCGGATCAGGAAGAAGTATCCTTATTTGCTGATTGACGATTATTTTAAATATTTAACTGAACTGTGACAAAAAACCTTGCGAAAGTGTGCGAAGTAACACCTTAATCGATAATTGAAATCTAAAATTCAATACGTAATCATGTCCAAGAGGGAAACAAAAGCAAAACAAATAACTGTTTGTACAACGTAGCCGATACAGAAAGTGCGTTATATCCAAATGAGAAAAGACAACAATTGAAAAGACGACGGTCTGAAAAAGTGAAACGTCACAATTTGGGAAAAGGAACAACGTTACATCCCACTGCGGAGCTCATCTTCCTCAAAGAACATCACTACACACTCCGACTCCGTTCCATTTCATAACTTGACTGTTTATCATTTCTAAATCTACAAAACCCAATCTGCGAAATACGGTTTGCTCAAAAGGCCGCACCATCTTCCTCGAAAGTGGGGACGGAGGCCAGAGATTATGCTCACACCAGAAGTGAGTATAGTGTATTTATCCAGTATAGAAAAATTCGTTTCCCAATAATCAAACTTGGCCGAAATTTATATCACGATTTCTCCAAAATACGAGATTTTTTTCGTCTCTAACAAAAAATTAAATTGATCTCCTCCTATGTGTAAATCCCTTCCGAATTTTGTGAAAACCGTTGGTTCCCTCCCCTCGGATTTCACCTTGAACTTGAAATTCACTCATCTGCCTGTCCCAATAACCTACTTACATTCGGTCCCCTACCTGACTTCTGCAAAATCGAATTCTATAAATTCATTCAAATCTCTAACTCGCGTGCGCCTATGGACACAGTCCGTGCCTTCCCACATATGTTTGGAAGGCGTTAACTTCCCGGTTAAACCATATGTCGAGCCGATATTACAATGCCGCAAATGTTCGCCTTTCGGCCACACTGATAAAGAATACTCGCGCCAAAAACCACTCTGCTCTTCCTGTGGCACAAGCCACGATTGCTCCACAAATTGTCATCAAAAAGATAAAAATTTCATTAATTGCAATGGTGATCACCTTTCTAACTCGAAAATTTGTCCAACATACAAGAAACTTTCCAAATCGAAAAACGTCTCAAACCACAAATTTATTGTTTTCGTCAGAGTACTTACGCACACCCAAATAACACAAATTGTTCAATTTCTCTGAAAAGCTTCCCTAAGTTAACAACAATCAAAGGACCAAACACTGAGTGTATGTTCTTAATTCTAATCAAGAAGATGATAACTCCTGAAATCACCGTCTCTCCTGACAACCAACGCAGGCAATATTCT